>WUQG02000006.1:163011-199539 GCA_011317285.2 Androctonus mauritanicus | reverse complement strand
ACGGGCCGGGCCCGGACCCCGTGATAAATATTTTCAAGGGGTGGGACCCGAGACTCGAACCCGGGTCCTCCAGAGTGTAAAGCCGAAACGTTTCCACGCGGCCAATCCGGCCGACCCTCGGATATGGTTAGGCTCCCTTTCTGTCTTAAAATAGTTGCTCCGTGAAAATTTAATCTGTCCTTTTCCAAAGTCGTAAGTTTCATTAAAGATGAATTTTAAAATTTAGAAATGGCGTAAGCCCTGCCCGAAATGGCCTGGCAGCTTCCATTATCTTTAACCAACTACGCATTTAATAATTCTTGTTATTATTTTGTTGGGTGGGGAGGCGGATTACCGGGGCCGTACTATGAAGATTGGGGATAATCGGCGGAATGCTAAAGATGACGTTTTGGTCGGACCATGGTAAAATGGTTAGGCGAGTGGTCGATAAATTAATATAGGCTAACATAAATATATTAATATATATTTATATTAGCTCCGGTGTCGAATGGCCCCGGGTTAAGAGAAATTCGAAAACACATATCAAAATGAAAAAAATTCGAGAGCTCTTCCTATTAGAACCCGTATGGCTATAAGAGCGTACTGTAGAATCAACATATTTCCATAATTTAAAATTTCTCTGAAATAAGCTAATGCGGTACTTGTCGAATTTTTTCTTTGGCCCCTCCTTATCGAGAAAAAATTTGCTGTGACGCCAGAAAATTTTTTATCTATAGGAAGTACCAATAATAAATCTGAAAACGTGCGGAAAATTTTAGAAACGTGTTATTTTCGTGTTATACTGAAAAGAGTATAACACGGGGCCTCTTTGGTTACATACACTTGAGAGTTCACGTTGTTATTAAAGAAAAGAGGCCCCATTTTCTTTAATAACACCGTGAACTCTTGAGTGTATTTAACCGAATTGTTGCAACCATTCATAGCGAAACTAATGAGGAAGAACGAGAGTATGCGTTTTTCCAGCAAGATGGAGCTACGGCGCATACTTCACGGTTTTCAATGTCATGCGTCCATGAAACTTTCGGAGAAGAACGTACAGTTTCCGCAGGTTTATGGCCTCCCAGATCTCCCGATCTGTCTACCTGCGATTTTTATTTGTGGGGTAATTTAAAGGGTAAGGTCTACAGCAAGGGTGTCAAACTCGCGGCCCACAATGAATATATTTGCGGCCCAGCCAACAAAACGTACACAATAACAATAATGACCATGTTTTGCACAACGTTCGCGCGTATGTAGTGAAACTACGCGCAGGCGCACCATTCTCCCTCCCCATTAATATTAGTAGCGCAGATTAAGAGATACAGATGGGAAACTTTCTATACCTACAATGGGTGGCAAAGTTCATTGAAATTGGCGTGCCTGAATTTTACAGATATTTACCAGTCAGGTATGTAAATACACGAAGATTGCGTGTGAAATCATTTAAATGTTTGGAATTATTTATCGATGAGAGCAGTTATTTACACTTATGAAAGGAAATAAATCTCCTGTTGATCCAGAATTAACGACGCTCTCCTTGGGTCAGTTTTGAAAGTAATCATTGCGAGCAATATTTCCCCGAAGTAAGAAAGATAATAGCAGAAAAGTGATGCCAAGTGTCAGGAAGAAACCATTAAATTGTTCTTGTCCTGTTTTATTTTTCTATACTTTTCGAAATAAAGCTACGTTTCTATGAATATTGAAGTTTTTTTTGCGGCCCATCTAAACTCAAATCTTTTTATTTTGGCCCATGTTAGCCTTTGAGTTTGACACCCTTGGTCTACAGTAACCCGCATACAATTGAAGAGTTGAAAACAAACATTTGCAATGCGATTGCGGAAATCTCATCAAGTGAATTGGCAAAAGTTTCCAGAAACATGCTGAGACGTGCTGAGTTGTGTATCGAAGTTCATGGTGAACAGTTTCAGCACCTTCTGTGAACTGTTGACCTATTGAATGTTCAGTACGTTGTTCTTCATAATAACAATTTACTATTTTGTATTCTGTATTTACAATAAACGAGTGAATTGTCTGTATGTTGTTAATAAGACACGAAGCCTCTTTTATTTTGGCCACCCTATATATATATATTTATTTTGGAATTCCCGATTCTCGAATTTTATAAACTCGACAATTAAATAAAATTAGTATCCTAAAAATTTCATAGCGATTGTATTAATAATTTTCATCCTCTTTTGGCCCTGCCACGTCTTCTAATCAATAAACTCGGAGATAAACCGTTGATGCTTTATACTTGGGGTAAACTAAGCGGATAAGTCGGGTGGTTTGCCGCCTCACTTCTGTTAACTTTCAGATAATTTATTTTTTGAAATATAAACTAGTTACAAAATAATACTTAAAACACGCTTATAAACCTAAAATAATATTAGATTAATAAACGGTAAAAAATCATTCACATTAATGCAATTTTATTAAAAAAAAGATTTCTGTTGTAGTAGACGCCGCCATGTTGTGACGTAGGCAGATTTGTCACCACATTTACCTAAAAAAATCCAAAACAAATACTGTAATTGGTTTTTACCCCATTCAGCGGTTGGACAGAGTAACAATGACGTCTTATGATATATAGAGGAGCGTATCAGAGGTTAGCCCTCAATGATTCCCCAAAATCTCATAAATTCACCGCATGACCAGCCACTATCGGCTCTCTTAGAAAATTACGTAGCTAAAATAGGAAGGTCCTAAACATTTTCTAAGGAGTGTACACCTGTTGGTTTAGATATTCAAGTATAGTGTAAGGATCCGCCACGGGTTATGACAGATGAACCGAGTTTGTATTTATAACAAAATTTGGAATACGGCGCGTAGATAAGTGTCGCAGGGATCCAGCCTAGGAAGACTGATACAAAACTTAGTTTTACTAGCGAAGCAATTTATTTACAGCAAAAAAAAGAAAGATGTACAAGAAATATGCTAATGTAACATTAAAAGGGTTCGACAATTGTTCAAACCACTAACGGTACAGATTAGTGGAAATGCAGAATATAGATTAACAAAAAAACAGGAGAGATGGAAGTTAGTCGAATACGCCTAGTGGACCAGTACTAGGGAGAGGATGTCTGGTAGCTGACCAAATCTTCGGATTGTTGGTTAATGGTGGCGGAAGGTGTCCTTAAATACTGTTCTAGATCTCGATCTTCGGAACCAACTGACTTATGATTGATTGACTCGTGTGATGTCAGTCCGTCGATGTCGGAGCCGCCCTCCGGACGGGGACGACTGGACCACCGCCCGCGTGGCACTTGGTTCACTGGGAACCGCTCGACTTCTCGACTCGGAGCTTCTTCTCTTTTGAAATATAATTCATTATTTTATATGGTTCGCCCCGGATGACGTGTCGATGTTTGTCATAGCTTCCGTTCTCACGGACTGGGTCTCCCACTGTTTTCATATAACGACCATTGCCATTCCGTTTTATTTATATTTACGGTGAAAACAAGAGTTGACAATAATCATCGAGGCGAGAAAAAGGTTTGAAGAAGGCGAAGGTTTGCCGCCTTAGTTTAATATATTAATAGGTGTGCATATAGTAATAATAGCTACAAAATTGATTATACAAAAGCCAGCCATATAATAAAAATACAAATGATAGAATAACGATATAAATCAAGTAATATAAAAAATATAAAATTATAATCGGTTACAATAAATATGCGATATAATACGTAAATCGAGAGGAAAAATATAAATGGTTATAACAGAGAATAAAAGTTCCGTGGATCCCACAATAGTGACTTGTAAAAAATAAGCAGTGGTATGGGATAAACAGCTCATATACGTCTACATAAGATTGGAGACGAAAATTCCATTTGTGAAACTTTTGTATCCAAAGGCGGGACTCATTTATCACATAGACTGTCTGTGTGCATCGAAAAGCTATTTTAATCAAAACTGTCCGTAATTGTAAAACAAATGCGATTATTTTTTCCAATGTGACTTATTTTAATATAAGTAAAACATTAAATAAAAAAATAACCCGATATATTTTGTTTTCATTTTGCTTCATGTTTTTATCCTATTTAACAAAAGATTTTTCCAGAATTTGAAGATATTTTTCAGAACTTTGAAACGGCACGCTGCAGTTGGACCGTAAACCAGTCTTGAATTTCGAGCTCTATTAAGAGCGGATCCTGCACCGAATGTTCCCCCGCTATCAATCCATGGTTTGATCCAACAGGTCTTTTTGTATTTTCATTTTTTTCTCTTTAAAATAACCTCAGCTGTTGTAA
Organism: Androctonus mauritanicus; assembly: GCA_011317285.2. NCBI lineage: Eukaryota > Metazoa > Arthropoda > Arachnida > Scorpiones > Buthidae > Androctonus > Androctonus mauritanicus. The sequence goes on along the minus strand of WUQG02000006.1, from coordinate 195,310 downwards.
CTCTTCGTTTTTTTTTTTTTTTTGTCAGCAGATGACGCCACTTTCCACTCAGTAAGAGTACTAAGTGGCGGGGCGAAACAAGCCCTTCCATAGGCTACCCACCCCTGCCCAGGGATCAGCCGGATGGTGGAGGATGGGGATGGACGGGCGGGGCCCGGACCCCATGATAAATATTTTCAAGAGGTGGGACCCGAGACTCGAACCCGGGTTCTCCAGAGTGGAAAGCCGAAGCGTTTCCACGCGCTCAATCCGGCCAAATTTTTTGGATCAGACAAGAAAACGACAGGCAACTGAAGAGAGATCTTTTCTTTTTATGGACGTGACCAAGCTTAACTTATTATTAATAAGAGCAGATTTTATTATAAGATATATATAAGTGATAAATGTATAAACCATACATCGATTTCATTAATACATGGCGGATTTTAAAAATTTCTAAAATTAAAAATTTTCTGTTTTAATCCCAGTTTCTGGCATTTTTATCGAATTTAGGCCATTCGATAAAATATATTTTTGTAATAAAAACTAAACTAAGTTATAAAAATTATATTTCGAACTGGAACTAAGGAAATTACAGATTACAGAAAAATATTTTAACAGATCCAAACTTCGAATTAAATACAATGTATTAAATCGAGCGATTTTAAAGAAATATTTATTTATAATTTAGCTCATTCCTTTGATGGCAAGAATTGCTGGAAATAATTTCCCTTCTTCTTGGCATTTTTGCCCTGTCTTAAACCATGCGGGCCAGCTTCGAAAAGCTATAAAACAGAATAACGGCAATTGCAGACCAGTTGAACAAATGCGGTAGAGTTTAAGGAATTTACTTTGTCCGATATACTCGATAAGTTTCATATTTTATAAGAAAATTACCCGCATTATTTCTTTGGATGAAAAAGCGTTTTCACACCATCATCGTTATAAACGATGAAGGGTGAAAGGGAAAAAACCTCTCGGGTTGAACTTAAGAAGTTGTTGACAGCTTTTTCATCAGAGAGAACAATGGCTATTGTTTTGGGGCCGATCATTTCATTACTCAGCCCATTAAAAAAGTTCTAAACCAATCTAAATATTAAGAAATTATAGGTTTTGGCGTAGTGATCAGATTATTTAAATAAATTGACTACAAATGGCAAATTGAAAGGTTTTATTTTTATCATCGACCGTTAATTTAGAACAAATTGGATTAATTACATTAGCGGCTATTAATTATAGCCCATGGGCTGGAAGACAATAGCGCAATTGCGCCCGCTGTATTCTGTCGTTTAAAATCTTTCGAATTATTTCCAAAGTAAAAGAGTCACCGCCTCCACATTACTTCGACTTCTAGTTCTCGTATAAACAACAACAAAATTGTGTGGAAGGTTTGGGATGATCCGTAAGGTTAAAAACTATTTTAAAAAGTTATTCTCGCCGTTTAAGAATTTTAAATACAGACATTGGTGAAAGAATTGTCTGTAAAACTATATTCCAGATGTGGTTTAATTTTTTTAACGAAGATTTATAGTTTGCATTAATGCGAATAAAACTATTTGGTCCGATAAACCAGAAAAATGTATGGATTTCAGTATTCTTTTGCCGATAATGGTAGTTTAACAATTCTTGTTTTTTGCTGAGAAATCATAATTGATAATTTTTGTTAAAAGATCTTATTGAAAGATGCGAATCGATAGAAAAAAAAAAAAACGTTATCATACTTTTCTCCCAGGCCAAGAACGTCTCGGTAAACATTTGTTTTTAAAAGCTGAGTTCGATATACTATCCTTGAAAAATCTTGCTTTTTGCATCAAAATTTAACTTTCGTAAGAACGGCCAACAGATAGAGGACAAACAGTTTTAAAAATGACAAAATTATCAATTTTGTTTATTAAAGATAAAACAACCTGTCTTTTTTCCAATCCAACACCAACATATCTGAAAAATAACTGAATGGTGATTTTTGCTTCTTTAGACTTTTATGATATTTTTACTCTACTGAGTTTATCGAAAAATATTTTATTAAAATTTAAAATTGTATCTATCGATAATTTCCCGGATGCGAACAAAAATTGGAAAAGCTAAAAAAAAGAATATTTTATTAATTACGTAAAGGAAATTTTTGTCTTTTTCTGTGGAGCGTGGGACGAACCCCATTACCAAAGAAAAATTGCTGAAAATTTTTCCTATAATTACGTAATGCCGAATTGGTTGGCAGCGATTCTGCCGGCCCCGAATGTGGAAAGTCGATAAAAGAACTTCTATAAGAGAGAATCGCTAATTCTTGTTTTCTCGAGGAAGATAATTGCAGCCATTAGTGTCTAGCTAGTAGAATTATGTCCGAATCCGTTAGCCCGACTACCGCCGGTAGCTGGGCACCGTCATCTCGGTTCGAACGAGAGAGCTTAGCTAAAGAGAGATGTTACCATCAGGACCGACAAAGACAAACCCCCCGAGGCTTACAACTGTGACCATGTGTCGAAAGTAGAGAGAATGTCTCTCCTATTCAGCGGAGCGTATCCGACCAACAAGCGGGATCCTGTTTTATGTCATGTACAACAAGGGACGTGTCCCTCTCAATAGACGTGTCCCTCTCAATAGACGGGATCCCTATCTCCTCGCTCGTGCTGTTTCTATGTCTCCAGTTCCCAGGTGCTGTTGTTAGCTGGATTATTTGTCGCTATTTACCGTCAGCCGAGTGAATGACCGCCGGGCACTTCAAATTCGCGAGAAAGTCGAGACCCGCAGTCCTGTTGCGCCCTACAGGAAAGAAAGCGACGACCACCACAACGCCTGACTGCAGTTAAATGGTCTATTGCGCCTGGCCAACAGTCCTTCTGGCAACTGAAACCAGACTTTAAAATGGGATGTCTGTTAAGATAACGCGCTTAAATCAAAGGATTTTCGCCAGTGTTAATTTAAATAAATCAACCTTTGCAGCCAAACCAACTGACGCTAGCCAACAATTACCAACCATTACCCAAACTGTTACATAGAAAATTTTGATTTTTTTTTTTCATTTTTCTTCTCCGAAAATTGAATTCGTCTTAAAAAAATAAATTTAGATTACTTTTGATTGAGACAAGTATAAAAAAATTTCAAGAATAGCTCGATAATTTCATTAAAGTTGGCACGAATAAAACTGGTTTAATTCCAGAACAGAATCCTATTGCTCGATTCGTTTTCTTAGTTCAAAAAAAATCGAAATTAATTTTTAGTAAAATTAATTTCGATTTTTTTTTTAAATGCTCGAACGGTAAAGATTTAAGTGAAAATCACAATGGGAAACTTACTCTTCTTCCAGCTTCGTTATTATGCAGATTCATGAGTTTCCTTCCCTGTTCCTTAGAGCCTCGAGGATGATTGTTCTCTCGCTCTCTGACGTCTACGAATCCTTCTGTAAAACGATATCCGTACTCGATGTTGTCTCCACAACCTCCCCAAATCCAGTCTCGATGTAGATTTTTTGGTCTCTGAGCTCTGCTGCAACCACAGTTTGATAATTGGCCATCTCTACAAGCTCTGGCGATAGAATGAACCACACCCGCAGTTGCGATAGCGTGAGTGAAAGCGGCTTCTCTGCTGGCTGAAACAAATTCATCCACATTAATTTTCTAGCCATCCACGTAATTCTCGTCATATATTTAAATTTAACCAATAAATTTTACACCAAACACTTTTTTGCCGCATCGGGAATAACCGCTTAATTTGTTAAAAATTAATTTATTATGCGGATTAATTTATTTATCGCTTGTCTTCGAAAGCTCGTAAATCAAATTTTTATCCAGCATTTTGTCGGGAAGAAGAAAAATACTAATCTAAAAACGTAGCCCAAGATTAAATTACCATAAGTAATAAAGAGATAATTAAATAATTTCGTGACTAGAAACGTAATTAAATGTTTTAATAAATATAATTAAAGTTCATCATAAAATTATTTTAAAAGTTTTTTTACACTTATTATTTAATTGTATTCGAAGAACTCGTTAAACAGAATTACGTTTGAGTAAATGAAGTTGTTAGATGCAGAGATGTCGTTCGACATACTCGCAGCTTTAAAAGTCGTTCTCTCTATCACACACCAAATGACAAATAGTAGCTGTCACGGTTATCCTTTCGGCTCTAATAATGTTTAAACATAGGTCTACGCGTCATTAGGTGAAGTTATAAAATAAAAAAACAGTCACCGATTCGAAGGAATGACCTCTGAAGGACGAAACATCTCTGACCTACAAAACTTCCCTTATATAGAAAAGATACTCTTCCCAAATTAATAAGAGTTTCCTTTTTTTTTTTTTTTTTGATTGCCGTATTGCGTGAATCATTTTCAACAAATGATTTTTAGTTTAATTTTAAGGACGAACAGAATCGATTACTATAATTAATTCTAAACGAATGATTTCGATTAACCGATACTTTTATAATTTACAAATCGATTTTAAAAATTATAAAAATTTTACCTATAAAATAGTATAAAGCATTTTTTTTTAAATTAAATGTGGAAAGGTTGTACCAATAAGAGCGAGAAAGTAAGTATGAAAAAATGTTATCGAGTCGTCTTCTTTCATCCTATATTCTATGTCCAATAAACGAACAAGTATCCAATTATACGCCAGGTCGTAGCTCTAGAACTGCTCTGGAAAAATTTACTGTTAGCCCTTCTCTAACAACTGTGCACAATCATATTCTGTTTACTTTCGTACTAAATTAAGAACTTCTGCAGTTTTATTGATATAACTCGTCTAAATTTGTTTACAAGTCATCGATCTGTAATTCTCTTCCCTTTCTACCAAATTTCTTTTCAAAATAAACGCTTTTTTTAAGGATTCGCTACTAAGAAACCGTTTAAAGCTGTAAGAAAATATTTTTTAAGCGGGCTGCCGCCAGAGATTTTTTTTAGCTTAAGAATTTTCGAAAAATAATTTTTAGATCTATAAAAATTTCAAATATTAGTTTGGCTTTTACTTTTATTGGTGTCTCAGCACCGATAAAATCCACTGCTTATCAAAAACTGACACGTCATTGGCTTCTAGTAGGCGACATGGAAACTCGTCACCATCGAGTTATTCGATCTATCAAGTTCCGATAGCAAATATACGAGACTTTTTTTTTTTATTTAAATAAAATTTACTTTGGACAACCGCAAAAACTAATCATTGTTAAATATATTTTCCGAATTTAAATGCAATTTAAGTTTCTGAAAAAAAGTGAAGAAAGACGAAACAATAATAGAGGAAGGGAGACAAATATTCGTTTCTCCGCTTTATAAGTCATCCTCTGGCTGTCGACCAGCAATGAATCATTACTTTTAAACGTTTTCTATCCACGAGTGTCATCATTTTGAGTGCATATTAATTTTTGTATCTGGGCTTTATTATTTAGCATTAGCCCGATCTGTGGTAATCCCGAAGAAATATTCATATTTTAAACAGCTGAAAAGAGATTTATCAAACCGAATTTCTTTTACAAAGTTGGAGAATATAATATTCGATTTAAGTTGATAAAAAAAGATGGATACCTCGGAGAATGCCAGCTTTGTTACAAAACTGTGATCAGTTATTTTCCATCGACTTACGAGATAGCCAATGCATTTTTTTACCATATACCTTAGACAAGTTGAAAAATTCTGTCAAATTTTAACGATAATTTACTCGGTAGTTACATCTGGTTGAAACTTAATTCGCATAATTCTTGAGCCAATAATTATTATTTATTTTTTAATAAGAGTGGTTCTTCTTTAAGCTTAATTTATAACAATTTATTTTTTGCCTTCTCTAGGCTGGCAGTCTCTTATGTTTACCAAAGGCTAGAATTAATTAAATTGTACTTAATTAATTAATATCATGGTTCTTAATTTATTGTTAGCCTCATGGTTGACGCGTTACAATTTTTATTTTTCTGCACTTAACATTGGTTAAATTTTTAAACAGTCGAAATTATACTCTAGTTATATTTTCCAATTCTATTTTTAGTAATAATGTTGTCGAAATTATATTTTTTAATTTTTATTTTTTAGTGATCGCTGACTTTTTCTAAGTTGTCAAGAAGTCCCAACAAACTAAACTAGAGAAAAGGAATAAATATTCATTAAAAAATAAGGAGGATTCTCTACATTTCACCTATAAGATCCGCTTTAAAAAATGAAATACTGTAAATCACCTTAGTAAATATTTTTAGAAGCATAGAAAGAACCTATTATTAGAAGCTAGGAAATATTGAAGTCATTCATTATTGCGGTTGTCAGGCTAAATATGCCTTCTTTAAATGGGAAAAAGGCCAATAAAAATCTGATTTAAGTGCCAAACTCTATTAAGTTTTTTTTGAATTTTTCATAGATCTTACCATAGTTAAAGCGGTAATCACCTTCGTTTCATAAATTACAATATATACAAATCATGGGCATGGTGTAACGTGGAAAAAATTGTACTTTAGACAGCTGTTAGCGTCTCGCCTATCGAATGGTTCTCACCAATGGCAAACGTGAAGCCAATTTTTCTGAAGCTAGAGATAATTCTACTAATCTGCCAGTTGTCTGGATATAAAAATTTATTGCGTTACGCTAGAGTTACGCTTCGGGTCTTGGAGAGAAAACGCGGCGGGTGGTCTACCCTTCTAATCTCCGAAAACAAGTTCCATTCCAATCAGTTACGTCGTTTATCAGATGCAGAACAAAGGCGAGAACCAATCAGCTTAGAAATAACGACATTGGAATCTTACGACATTCAAAAATCCTGCGTGGGGCACGGAAAGGTGTCTGATCTTCTATGGTCCTAATCTCTTTTTGACCCGTGTGTGTGTACAAATTCCCTTGTTGCATGCTGCCGCACGCTTCGTTGGATTCGAATGAATCACAAAACGAGTGACATCATCAAGCTTAAAGGACCGCCTCCGTTAATTAGGATTTCGGAGCGTGAATCACGGTGACGCCCAATCTTAACTCCTCCCATTTTGTTAACAATAATTAGCTGGGATTCCACTTAACGACTTTAATTAGTAGTCCTTTATTCTAATTAATAATAATTATCTCCGACCAATCTACTGATAAGACCAGTACTATCCAACTAGTATACAAATTGGTCGGCTGAGAACAAAATTTTTTTTGAGGAGTAAATAAATGAAAAAAAAAGGACAGCAAATATTTTTTTAGCCAATTAAGCAAAAGAGAATAACAATATTAAATTTTATTATTGTCCATTGTGCTTCCCAGTGACATTTATAGCATTTATTATATCTACAGTTTGGTTTTAAAATGACCAATTTCCATTGTGTTTATTGCATCTGCGGTCTGATGTTCATCAAGGACGCGCTGCTAGACTTTAAAAGAGAAGCTTCTGTTGACGTTACTGAGCAATTAAGTATTTACAAACGACATGCCGGGTAGAAGGACAAACCCAGTGACAGTTTGATTGCTATGACACCAAAAGTGACAACTTCCTGTTCGGAACATAAACTTCAATCCCATATTCATTTTCTATTCTCATTCCCTTACTGTAAAAATTTTCTTCTAAAATTTCTAATTTATAGAGAATTACAGCAATTTAAAATTTTGACGAGTTCGTTTTTACAGTTTCAGAATAGTTCGGCCACTTAATTTTTTGTATTGACAAAAATATCAAACCCTATTAAAATCATCTCTAAGTTAATAAAAACTTCTTATCCTTCGCAAGAACAAGAACATTGGTGTTTAACTAACACCAGCATTCAAATTGGTTCCTGTGCATAAATTATCAATAATTCGGACTTACGTATGTTAAGCACTGGTCCAAAGACACTCGAATCTTCAACTGTGGAACAATTCCAACGTCGGTGACGAAACTGCCACTGGCATTCGTTGATACCAATTCGGGCACCTCTTCCTACGTGAGCCATGTGGTCCTGATATAAATAGCAAAGTTTCGTCTGTCCACGAGATAGACCTTTGAGTTGAGTACATAAAGGTTGAGCACCCAACATGTACGCTTGAGGGTTCCTCAAAATATCTATTCCTTGGATTCCTAGGTTCCTGAAAAGTCATCAAGAAAACAATTAAATTAAAAAAAATTTAAAAAAGGCCGCAGAAACTGTTAAAACGAGATTTCTTTCGAATAGGATATGTTATAACGTCCCTTAAAAAATTCCTTAATATTTGTTTGTCACGTAAAAATAAATATGATCCGTAAAAAGAATAGGAGAGATTTATAGATCTCATTACATCCTACAGGCATTTCACCTGCACAAAAAATCTCAAGCCCGAAGATACAATTAACTCTACCAAAAACACAGATCGTGTGGTACGCCCGTTCAATTGTTGGTGTTTATGTTAGACACACACATAACTGGCAATTATATCAACCAAATTGTGATTAATTAGACGTGTACAAACGACAAATGCTTTTCGGTCACGTTATGACAGCATCCGAACCAATATACGAACCAGTCTGAAATGAGACTTTCTGCGTGTACCTTAGGCATCGAAGATGCTATCGAAGAAAATTCTACAGATCACGGAAGACGATAACGTCATATATTTTCTCTTTCTGACTTTCTCTGTTTTTGTTACACGAATTTTCTCTTTTTATCTTTCGACTGCTGGTATTTGTATGTTACGAAGTTACATGCGATCGGGATTGCATCTGATATAGTGCACCATGCGGAGAAAGAAAGAATATTCGTTATCAAAAAAAGTTGTCATTAAGGTGGATTTCTCTGAAAGCAAATATTTTGATTGATAACAATCTCGAGTTATTAAAGAATAATTGAAGCTAAAAAAAAGAATTGTTAAATCAACTGGTTATGTTATAATTTTATATGGAAGTGTTGGAAGTTTTTGATGTTTGGCTTGACGTTAATAGATATTGCTCGAGTAGAAATCTTTTATAATCTTTGACAGATGTTCCAATTTCTCACCTAACCTATCCTTCACCGAGAGAGGTGGAGTTGTTTAGTTAACCCGTCATTTCTACTTCAGAAAGGTCAGACATGGCTCAATTTTTTCCTCCATATACACTATATTAGTTCTTTGGTGGTGGTTATTTACATTAGATATTGTTATACACATTTGGTTCTCACACAGAAGTAAAAATAGTCCAACAAAGTATTCATTATATTACAATTATTCTATTTTTATAGATTATGTTTCAAGCAAATTTTTTTTGTTTTTATATTCAACCATATACTACTGTATTGTATACAGGTCACGGGGGTTGCCGACTAACCTGTAAAAATATAACTAATATTTTAGTAATTATAAACCTCTATATTGTTCATTTCGGGTTTTTTTTATGTTAAATAAATTATAGGAAATTTTTAAAGATCTCTCATAAGATGAAAAAGTTTGTTCACTCATCTACCTACGGCCGAAAAGCTGGAGATAATTCGCTGGATAGCATTAAGTCTACGTCGCCATTAATCAAGTTGGCAACACTGAGGTAATTGATAGAATTCGCTTCCCTCTCTACCCGAAGGTAACCAGGATAAGAATAATAACTGGAGACAAGATTCGTGTTTGGGTAAAATTCATTTTCTCTTTTCCGTATTATAAACTACAGAGCGTAGGCGTAAACTTTATAAATTACATTTTTCCATAATAGAGCTTATTAATAATGAGGTCACTATAACTTTTACGTCTATTACTCGGTAGTAAATGACTGGTTATTAATGTTGTTCTTAACCGTATGGCAGTATAAAACTCGGGATTTAGCGTTATAATGCTAGTGATGCAGGTTGCTTCTGAAAGATTGTTTGGCCGCATTTAATTTTCACTAAAAATTAACTACTTAACTGTATTAAAAAATCGGTATTTTTGTCTTACTAATTAACGTGCAGAGTAACAAAAAAAAAAAAAAAAAAATCCTAATTTATAGTAATTGGGTCAGACGACGATTGCTTCGTGCCAATTTGAGATTAAATCGCCCATAAAAACGTAAGAAAACGCAAATTTTTATTACTCCTTTAATACTGGAATGAGTTCAGCAACATCAAAAGGTAGCATTTCAATAAAAGGTAGCGTGGCAGCCCATTTCACGTGATAAAGTGTAAAGGTGATATCAGCTTCTAGTTTGCGGGATTGTTAAAAAACTATTGCAAAATTTTGTTTGGAAACGTGTCTGTTCTTATGTAGGCTACTCGGTATCGAAGGCATGCGACAACAGAGTGAGAGTCGAAAACAGAAATAGGTAAACCATTTAGAATGTTAAAAGTATTTGGGTGGGAGGAAAAGACAGACGTTCGGTGCTTAGCGACAACGACTCACAGTAAATAACATGACAGATCTGCCGTCATTTCGTCGCAGACGCCATATTTTGTTGGCGTGACGTCACTTAGTAAAAGTGGAGCTTTTGCCGTGACAAGGTCGGGGCCATTGTTTTCGTCGACCTGACAAGAGCCGTATGTCATAGTAATTTGTACGGTAGTTCTTATCTATGGCTACCACGTGGATTGTTTTTTCCTCGTCCGCTGAACCCAAGAGGTACTGACGGGGTAACTGTGAAGGATCTTTCCATTCCACATGTTTGTAACACGCGTCACTCGAAGAAAACTGATCGACCCGAAGATGAACTCGAACACAAGGTAACCTTGTTGCAATTTTGTGCAGTAAAAAAAAGCGACACCTTCTTAGAAAATCGTTATTTGTATGTTTTAAAAGCAATAAATGGAATCTTCTCGGAACGATTTAACTCGTAATCCTATTGTTTGTTTAAACCTTACCATATCATTTATAACCCTTTATTGAATAAGGAAGTTTACTCTAGCTTACTGTTTCGATAAACCGGAGAGATTGTTTGGAAAAATTGCCATTTTCTTGGTACACACTGGCCGTTTGTCAGCCTGACAATGTCTGTTGTTTCGCTACTTCTCGGTAAAAACAATTTTGGATAATCCCAAACGAAACTCAAGATTATGTAAGGATAAAGGTATATTTTACAGTTATTACTGCGCGAAATCTCGAAGACTGTTTAATAATATTTGCCAGGAATCATTAGAAATTCCTTAGCAATATAAACCCGTATATATATTTTTCTCACTTATACATTTTCCTGCTTTAATTTTCGACTGACACACCATATTTCTTTGATACGGATAGGTCGTATCTTTCCTCAATTGTTTCTAATATTCGGTTTTAATTTGTCTATTCAATTCTTTCGTCACGTTTGACCTCTCTTTATCTCGCCATTAATCTTCTTTTAACTTAGCTCTATAAAATGATATCGCCTCTGCAAAAGTCCCAGTTAGCACAGTCGGTAAAGGTGGGTGACGGCTTTACTACATTAATTTAATGGCTCCTCAAAAAAATTAGGAAAATAATAGATAAAAGTTCTTACAGTCTTATATAAAAGGAGGAAATAATTTGTTTTTTTTTTTAATGATTTTCCATTAGAGATCATTAGTAAGCCCACAGAGATTGGAACGAGATAATTAGATGTAATTGCCAATCCTTTAATCTACCAGAAATCCGCACCTACGTTTATCAGGATGACCCGCATTTTATGGTTTAATTATAATTTTCTAGAGGCCAGGTTAAAACCTATTATCGGGACGAAAACTGCCGAAGACAATGATCTAGAAACATTGTTCGGCCTTTAAAAATTTCAGCTTTTAATAACTGATAGTCAGTCTGATAAATGGCTGCTAGAAGTGAACTAAATATTAAAAAGAAATCGTTATCAAGTTCTCATATTTTAAGAAATTCATAGACATAAAAGATTTCTTGGTTTCGAAGCAAAAAAAATATTTGTCAGCTTCAAACCATATAAAGACTTGATTGATTTCCAACCATATAATTCTGGATCACAGATTTACTTGGTTGAAAGAATAATTTTAAAATCGCGTACTTATAAAGGTTCTCGAAGAAAATTTGAAAGTCAAATAGTAACGTGTCTTTCATAAATCATTATTAATCATCCGCTTTGTCCTTAAGCAGGCATCAGAAGTTCATCTCAAGATAAACAGCCCAAAGTAACTTGTTCTTTCTTCTGTTATCTATTGGCATCGACAGGATGATTTTTTTCTTAATTTTAATTAAATAAATTAGTAGTTTAATTGGAATTTTAACAATTGAAATTAATGAGAAATGTTTCTTTTTTATAGTTTGGTAGTCAGTGTGTCTGTTAACAAAAAATTCGTTAATAAGCCGTTTTAATTGCGACTGTGCCAGGGAATAGTTTAACAGTTTCTATTATATTCGCTGTAAAATGTTTTAAACTTAGAAAACTATTGACTCCCGAAACAACCCCTTGTCTACGATAACAATATGATCAACCAACTCATCGTCGTTCAGAATTCGCAACCATCTTCGTATAGAATTATTAAGGTAGATATGGGGAAGAATACATAAAAGCTTTCAAGTTATTACATTACGATTGGCTGACTTCAGTTGGATTCTATTCAAAGATTCCTTTTCTATGCAGAGCGATTCAGAAGGGAGCAAGCCAGGCAGAAAGCACCTGGAAGAAGACATCGTCCCGACAATGGGCCTTTTGTCACCATGGATGCACCATCTCCATCGCCAGAGAAGAATGTGTCTACAAAAATTCCATCAAAAGATAATTATCAAAAAAAATTTTATTTAATAAAATCGGTTTGCTTTATAGAGTAACCGTGTAGACATAAATATTTCCACAAATTATTAATAATTTAATGATAAAAAAATGCGGTAACTCGAAAATTCTATTTTATATATTAAAAATATTTGTAACGATCGAACTAAAACTAAAGAAATGCTCAAAATGAGCCAAGATGATCAACACGATGAGAAACGTCCTTAATGAACAGTTATCGAAGAATTCGCATTAAATAAATGCACGTAACGATACCAAGCTTCACGTCACTAAGAGCCATTTAGGAGAGAGTGAAATAGTTGAGAGCCGCAATCAGTTTCTTTCTAGGTCAAAAAGAGCCGCATCAATTTTTTCGGGTAATCTTAACAGTGGTTTCAAAAATTGTTTATTATATGTTTCACACGCATTTACTTCCTATACACGCATTCTACTTTTTACAATAAATAAACAAATTACAGAAATATTATTTTTTTAAGTTAACTAGGTAGTGCGGCTCCATATTAGCTATTGACTTTCGTGGTATGGAGCCGCACTGAAGGTACCGAAGAGCCGCAGTTTGGATGCACGAACAAAGCCGAAAGAAATGCTGATAACGAGTATATAGAAAATATTTTGCTCCGTAATCAACAGACATAATAAAATCTTTTTAATATTTGCTGGAATTATGCGGATATGCGGAACTAAAATAGTATAAATAACCGACAAATATAAGAATGTGTATTTAAAAAAATGCTCCAAACGAGCCAAGATTCAAACAATATCATTTATATCTGAATCAACCGTGGTCCTAGTTCCAGCAGAAGATTGTTGTCGTGGAATTGCGCCAGTTAGCAAAAGTCGTGTTTCTATTCAAGATAAAATAGAACGAACTACGCGCAAGATGGTGAAGGAAGGCTTGTCACCAGACGCTTTTAGCTTCTCGCGGGCGGAAGCCAATATGCGGAAGTTCCTGATTCTAATCTGCAAAAAAGATCTCCATTAAAGCTTTTCACTTATAAAGTAGGCCGGCATTATTTTGTTCAGAACTGGAAACGAATCTTTTAAACAAAGTATCTCTTAATTTAAAAATTTATTATAAAAAAAATCTTGCATTCTTAAACAACTTAAATCTGCTTAAAAATAATCCGAAATTTATGTAAGTAGGCTGAGAAGAGTTCGTGGCATCATGCGCCTCGCTTGGCTATTTTTCGTCTATTTATACTCACTCGAATTTAAAAAATTAGCATTTAAATTAAACTTTCCAGCAATTCAGAGACGGAAAAACTTAAGTCTCTTCAAAAACGCGGTTACTAAGAAAACAGTTTTCAGCTCGAAAAACTCGTCGTCTGGTATATTTTTCGAACTTAAAACCTTTTTTAAGTTGTTCGTCTTTTCGAGTTGTTTCCATAAAACTTTTGCAAAACCAAACTGGCAGCCAGCTTCTAAATTAGGAAAGATGGCGGAAATTGGTAAAAGAAATCTGTTTTGTCACTGTTGTCGAGATTTTATGAACATCGTTAAAAACTGATTAGTTAAGAGCCGGATTTCGATCTTATATCGCATCAAAATGGCAGAACTTGACAAGGAAGCAATTAACGTCTGTCAGGCAATGACGGTAAGGTTAAGTAAGTGGGCGAGGTTATGTTCTACCTCCTCTGCCATGTATGCCACCCGGACTTTTAACATATCCAAATCCCTTAATCTGTCCAGAAGATTGACTCGAAAGTGTCTTTAACTCATCCAGATTTACTTGGAATCAGTCTGTAATTACAGGTTGCGAGCAATTTCAGCTCTCATATCGTTCCCGAAAAATCTCCTTGGATTTATCCTCTTTTTTTAAAGTTGAATAAAATCGTTAAAGATTATTGACCCGTCGACTATAAAACCAGCGCCGTTTAAATCTACAAATTTTTCTAGAATTAAAGGTGCGGATGTCGGAATATTTATCCAAACTTCTCTAAACGTTCCATGAGAGTCGAATGAAATTTGCATCTGTGATTATCAGAAACGTCATTAACCCTTAACCATAACAAATGCGCTAGATTTTTGTTTTATTAGCAGTCGGAAACATCAAATTATACAAGTCGAAATGCGTTTTTTCCCCCCTCTCTCTCCACACCAGTGGAAGCGATCAATGGCAGTTAAGCATCAATTATGTTAGAGCCGGCAACGATATTCGGAGTTTTAAGGGTTCTCATCCGAAAATACCAGGGTAGGCAATCCCCTCACCCACAAAAACCACAATATCTCTGCCTGGAAGCGAAGATGATGCTGATCAAAACAAGCTAATTATAAGGATAAACTACCAATCAGTAGATATCATTATAGATGATTGAAGATGTTAATTGCAAGGTCCGTATGAGGAGGATTAGAGCCTTGCTGTCGGTAATTAGTGTGCTCCATCAGCGTATATACGTTTCAAACAACTCAATTCGGGCCATTTAACTCGCCTATTAAAAGAAACAATAGGAAAAACTACCTTTCGACACTTCTATCGGGCGCGAGAGAGTTACGGATACCTGTTAATATGAGCGATGGTGGAATTATTTACACCGATTCTTTAATAAAAAAAAAAGTCAAGTATAGATTTGTTTCGGTGGTAAGTGATGTTTGACATGTATGCGAGTGTTAAGAGAGTGGAAGAGGCTCGACACCAACGCTCCGTCTTAGTTCATCGACACCTTCATCGCAGCGAGTGGCGTCCTTCATTTGCTTCTTTATTTCGTCACCCGGCGTGCCTCCTACTATCTAATCGCCGAGAGGAAGGATAAATGATGACGTAGTCGCCGAAGCGAGAGTACACTTTGTCTCTTAAATCTTTCTTCTTTTAAACGACATCATCATTTATTATTGAAAAGAGCCTCAAAAGGCGACCTTGCTTTTTACCATATCCATCATTCTTTTTCTTTACGTTAGGCCAAACCAAATTAATTTTAATGTTTGTCCTTTAAGAAAAACAAAATAAAAAAAAATGATATCGAAAGAGATCCTTAGAAAGAAAAACAAATTCGCTTAATATGCAAAATACGTTTTCGCATTAAAGGTCTGCCATTTAATAAATGTTTCTGATTCTATTAATTATAGACGGTGAACAAAAATTATGCAGTTTTGTAGTTTCGATTACATATTAATACACATAAAAACAATTCTTGTCTTTAAAAATATTCTTATATTTTTTATAAGCAAAAACTTGCGCTTTAATCATAATTTCTTATAAAAATTAAGATGGCATCATTTGTCAACATTTTCCAAACACGCTTATAAGAGAATTTCCAGAAGACTTTAAATGTTGATAAAACGATCCTGGCATTGAAGATAAAAATGATTATCATCATAATTTAATTGTTCTTCGCACTGGTGGATTATTTAATTCTAGATACAGATCTAACAATTAACATTTTTCATACTTATTTAAGCTAACCACATATCCTGGTTCCTTTAAATTTCTTAGTGGACTACACACGCTACTTTATTTAACAAAAAAAACAGCGCTTATAATATCGTATTTGTCTTTCACTGGATCGACAAACGGAACCTTTGTTTGCCTAATGTTTTCCATTCTTAAAAAGTAATTTCTACTCTTTTCTGATTGTTAAAAAGTCCCCCAATACCAACTATAATAATATTTAGAAAAAGCAAACATTACGACTGCTGTGACGTAATTCAAATTATGTTTTGGAAAGTTTCGTTTCTTTCAAGTGCCTCTACAACAAAACAGACTCGGCTCTGTATTAGGTAGAATGCTGTTTATGAAAAAAGGCGCTGCTGTTTTATTCTCTGACATCGAACCAACACAAAGATGCATTGTACCAGAATCATGTCAGGATAATAACAGAGTTCACGCAACTTATTGAGTACAAGAGACACCGCTTTTAGAGAAGTCTACTGTGCGTTATAACCAGAAATGATCTTTCACTTCCTCATTTCGAAAAAAAAAAACAATTAACGATTATACGTTATTATTATTATTATTAAAATAATAATTTATCTTCTCATTTATTTAAATATTATAAATCATTTTAAAGCCGAGTTTCCTTTATAACAACAACCCTTGGCATTGATAGTTTCATACTTTTGACTCTCTAGTAATTAAAATCAGCTTCTCCGCTCTCATGGTGCGCTATTGTTGGAGATTTCCTCTTTAATTGAAGAAACGATCGTAACTCTCTGTCCTCAATAGGCGAGAAGATTTACGAAGACACGACCGCAGTTACAGATTGTTGGATTCTTCCTGCATAATAGACTCGATCACGTGTTTGACGAAACGAGGGCCTACGGGAGTGAGTTCTCACGCAATGGCAGGATATGAACGTGACTGTTTTCAGAAAATTTATTTTTTAAACCACACTCCTTATAAGGATCGAAATTATTCGAAAAGATAAGCTCTAAGTGCACTTCGTTTGTGAGAGGAACCGATTACATCTTTCTCAATCTTGATTTTCGGAGTATCTCATCATTCTTCTAGCTGTTGGCAAAAGACAAATGCTACTGCACTTAAAAAGAATCGTCTCGTTTCTGCGATAAATCTAATTGATGCAAACATAATTTAAAAATTTTAACAGCAACGACTTCATTTTTACGCTCTTAAAACTCAGAGTTGGCCACGCGAAATTCACGGTTTTAGATATCCGAAGTTGTACGATTAAGTATATGTCGCAACAACCTAAAAGAAATTAATATGTCTTATATACGCTTTCCAGTTTGACTAGAAAAAAAAAAAGTTATTTGTAGAATTAATGGATTCAGGTTTAACAGCAAAATTAATTTTATAGACATTTCTCGGCGTCAAAATGCTCATAAAATTTTATGCTTTATCGATAGATTTTATTGAGTGCTAAGCGAGCTGCCAGTAGGCCAAAAACCAGCTAAAAAGAACTAGATAAACGATTGGTGAGCGACCCATGCATTGTTACTTAGCCTTATCGTTCAGTAAGATGTCTTCTGGTCTATTAAAGATTCTGGTCTCGAATGAGTCAGAAAGTTCACGAGTTTAATTACGACACAAGATGAAAAAACAATTCGTGATGCAGATTCGGATAATTTCTACAGACGTAAAGCAACATTCCACGTGTTCGTATCTGACCCTTTAAGTTAATTACGCACATGTTTGGAATGCGTGATGGTCCGTCCAGCGTGTTGATAGGTGGGGTGGGGCATCGTTTGTCTTAGTCTACGTCATTTTCTACCTCGGCTGTATGCGTGAAGGACTCGAACCCCTGATACATCATAGTTGGCGAGATGCTATCAGTGGCACTGATTGCCATAATACAAGTCATCGCTTAAATTGAAACAACAGACCGATTGGTAATCACAGGTTTGACCGAGGTAAAGTCTGATAGTAGATTGTTATTCGAAATAAGATCTGTCTAGAGGGGTCAGCGACGATCTCACGACTCCGAACTTGAAAAACTTTATAAGGATAGATTCATCCACAGCTTTTTTTATTTGCAGATATAAACTCTGATGATTGTTATCTGACAAACTGTTAACAGTTTTGCCTCCAAGAAATCTACGCGGAAGTACGTTAATTCTCTCATTATAGAATTTAACAGGTTGGACGGCAGAATAAAAAAAAACGTCTAACGCTAATGTTGCCACGATAAAGCTATATTTTAAATGCATAAATAAATTTTTATTATTTTAATGACTCGAATTCACCCGGAACGTTTCATTAGTACACGTAACTGCATTACTTTCTTTTGATCAGTTGTAATTTATTATGACTTTTATCTAAACTTTATTCACTTTATACTTTGAAAAGCTATGGTTTAAATGGTAGATTGAATGTACCAACAATCGACGATAAATTTATGCTAATAAATCAACATAAGTTAGTTAATAACGTTACCAGAGCGTGATGGGGATATTTCTTCTGACCGTTTTTAAGTTTATTCTTTCTAAAATATTATTTTCCGAACGGATATGCCATCGATTCGACTAGATGAAAATATTTCATTAGCAATTATAAACAAGTTAACCACCAAGTTTTTCACCAGCGAAAGTTCACTGACAAAAGATGTAAGATTCGATATAAATTTTACCAAAGGTGTAATTAAGAAACTAACAAATCTCTTTAATCTACCAGGCTGTTTGTAACTTATAAGATTACGAGATACGATATAAAATGCATCCGTGTGTGAAATTGCGTTAAAAATATAAAGGAAATGCCACTGGATCAATAAAAAAAAAAACGTATAGTAAGTTATATATAAAAGGGGTCGAAGTTTGAGAGCTAAACGCGACCTTTGGGTGCCTCGAAAATTCCGAATCATAAAATCAGAATGTGAGATGAATAACTGAAACGGTCGGGAACATTTATTATTCTTGATGCAAAAAAAAGAAAAAAAATGGAGACCGCGGGGGGAAATCTCCAGCGTTTCTTCTTCGTGTTAGCCGTCGTGTTGAAGTTAATTAACTGTTATCGATCCACCTAAACAACGGCATCGAACGGCTTAAGATATCATTAATCGCGGTCGCCTACAGAAAACTGCTGTCCACGAACGATAATTTATGAGATAAAAACTCCTTTTTCGTTTCTGGTAATACGCATTGACGTCCGCTTTTGAGAAACCATTTTTTTTTACTCCTTATTTAATGACATACCTCGTATATTTAATAAAACGGCCATTTGTTACGCGAACGTACGAGTACTTTATTCATTTGCACATGGAAAAAAAAATCTCTTAATCTGAGTTAAAGCTTATAATCTGCTTTGGGACCGACCGCTGCAGTTCGTCTTTTCAGACTATTGTCGGGGATTAGCGTATCCAATAAAAGCTTAATTTAATCCACATCTTTTGGTTTATAAACCTTTCAAACCGAATTAAAAAAAAATCGTCGAGGATGGTTGAAAGTCGATAAATTTAAAGGCAAAACACGAGTTATTCTTGTATACACATGGCGTACGATAATTACCACCTTATAAGGCGTGATTTTCAAAATAGTGCGCAAATATTATAATTATCAATAAAAATATAGCGATAAAAAGTATACGTAAGAGGAAGAAGACGGTAATTTTCGCCGCTCTTTAATTTATTTGCGATGAATATGGCGGCTGAGATCAAAGATAATCGAGGATGCAAAAAGGAGGGTCCTTCGCGCCTTACATAATGACTGCCTAGCACGCGATATGTAAGGGGCGTTCCTACTGACACATTCATACTTTTATATTAACCGAAATGTCACTGACAATGATCTCCGAGACGAAAGAAACTAGCGAGTTGCACGATTCGAACAAACACACATTGTTTCCACTTCTACCAACTTCTACTCTACTGACCAGAACTTTCATAACAATAAATTACGGTAATTAAGGCTACTACACCTATCGCCTTCGAGTAAGAAAGAACCTGTTGCTTCTCACCCACGCCGTTCACCGGTATACAATTAAACTTTCTGGTTTCTATAGTAGAGAAGTGGCACGAATACTTTCCACATACAAACAGATATATACTGTACGTCTTGTTACTTAATTAAAGACTCGGCGTATGGTGACGTTATTGATGGGATCCGCTAATCTCTTATTTATGTCGTTCTGTGGCGATTATAATAAATCTATATTATTATCGGAAACACACTGGTGCCACCAACTGCACGGCAAATTAATAATGTAAACAATAGCGCGACATCTTTGCAAACACGCGATTACGAGGTGCCAAGATATTTTTATTCATTTATTACATAAAAGTTATTTTAGCGTGTAAAAGAGCTAATTGGACCATCGTGCTTTGAATATTTATAGTTTGTTTCCGGTTTTCTTAAAGTGGTAAACCGATATTTCCATGTAAACTTAATTCAGTCATTCGACTGCTACAGCAAAACTTTTCTAGAGTAAGAGCCGTAGGAGCAGACAAAGAAGAAGAAAAAAAGTTGTGAAGAATAGATATATAAAGGTGTGTATACTTACATCCATGTTCCGATGGCCGTGACGGGTAAAAGGATGCACGAAAGGCAAACGGTCAGTCGAAGAGTCCAATCTGTTTTCCACTTGTCCATGTCGGGTCCGGTCACTCGGTCATGCAGACGTTCCTAGCACAAGAAGACAGACGGATCAGTCCACATCGCACGCACTCCTCACACGCCAGAACTGAACCAGGATCGAACAGAAGAGAGAGGGAAGGACCCGGACCAATCCGGCCCAATCAAACGAGTCGTTGCTTTTTTATCTCGCCCGCTTCTTGGTCGTCTATTGGTTACAACGAATGTGTTCGTTGGTCTTTCCAGTGACGCTGTCAATTGTGCCGTTGTTGGCAGACTATTTACTTAACGCATTTCGGCCTCTACGCCAAGAAGTGCTAGGAGCTGGCCAAATGATGGATGCGGGGATATCATGATTCGACTTTAAGCGACAAATGATTCTTTTTAATGCATTAAGCGAATGAAACATGGCCTTTAATCGATGACACATCTACAAATTGATACTTAACACAATGCCTTCCAAAAAAAGCCTAGAAACCGCGCGCGCATCCAGCCAAAGCCTGGCCAAATAACTCGGCCATAAAACAATGTAAAGAAAGCGCCTCTCTGAGCTCGGATAAGGCGCGCCATTGTCGCTAACTCATCACTGGAAGGTGTTTGGCCATTCGCCGCCCCGAGCCGAGTGGGGCGCTGTGTCCCGGGGCTGTGGGATATTACGGTAAGGTCCCTGCCACCAGGAGGCGTCACCCGCCCGCGGGCTGACGTCACGCCATGTTGGAGTGGGCTTCGCGCTAACTACACCCGAGAAAGGGCGCACCTCGTATTAAGTCGATCGCCTCCAACTTGACCTACCCCATCGGCGATATTTCTGACAGGAAATTTTTCCTGGCCGAAAATTAACACTCCAAATCCATTTGGTGCGCGTATTGTGTACCATTTGTTTATTAATTTTGCGGGCGTCAACAAAGAAAAATGATAAGAAAAATAAACAGTTTCAAATAATAATTTTTTAAATTTAAACATAAACAATAATAAATGACGGTATTGTTACTTTTTGTCGAATATCAATTAAATTTCGATTTATAAACGAAAAAGGTTGTTATTATTATTATTTCTAAAAAGAGTTTAGATGGTTTAAACTTCTAGAATAAATTATTCTAGAACAATGCTATTCTATAAGTTATAGAATATTCCTATCAATGATGCCATAAAATAAATTTTATAAGGCTAAGTTTTTAGAAATTTTGCATTTTAGCTACTAAAGAGTTATTTTATAGGTAACCATCATTTTCTGCTTCATAAAACACGTCACTTTTTCATAATCTATTCTTCGACTTTAATATGTATCTGTTTATCTTTTATTACATTACCAGTAGAAGTAAACATAACTTATTTCACTATTTAAAATTTCGCAAATAATTATTTTCTCTAAGTTTAATAAAAGCTTTTAATGGGGAATCGCCTAGGTCAACGCAATAAAAAAAAAAAAATGTAGAAGAAGAATTTCCTTTTTAAAAGAATTTCATTTATCTTAAAAACAGTATTTCCATTAAGAAATTCTTTTTATTTGGTGTGGTACTTTTCACATTTTCGCAGATAGCGCGATTTGTCTCGTTAAATTATAAAGAAGAAGAAGAAAATTTTTTCAACGTATTGATAAATGTTTCGTCATCTGTCTGGTTCTGCAGAAACCAGAAGAGAATAAAATCTCATTTCAAACAATCCATTGAAAACATGAGCAAATTTCGTGATTTTTTTTCTTTAGGTACTTCGCCGCCAAGAAACGACTAAGAACACTTTAGAAAGGCATTATTAAAAAAATATTCATCGTTTTGAAAAGTAATAGAATAATCGGCCAGTTAGCGCTTAAACCTCCTTAAAAAATATATGCAAAGATGACGAAATCCTGTTACAATAATATATATATATATATTTAATTTTATCTGGGGAAAACCGATAAAAAAAACTGATTTATCAGTTTTAGTCAAATATCTAAAATAATAAATAAAAATTTTTTGCATAATTGTTTCGAGACCAATTATGCAAAAATTCTTTTAGAGCAATAAAAAAAAAAAAAAAAACTGGAAACAGTCATTGGCCGTATCAGTTTACCTGTCTTAGTCGTCTAGCGGTCTTTTCTATTGTTATTTTTATTCGAGTTAAAACTCAAAGAACTAAAATAAAATAAAAAAACTGTTTAAATTGCCTATACGTATATCAGTTAATCGCCGTAACGTATAGATTATTCTGGGCAGGGTGGTAACGAGGAATTTTAACGCCCGAGGAACTTAAAATTTTGCTCCTCCTTGATATGTAAGATATATTTAAGGCGATTTTGGATCCTTTCGAAGAAAGCTTTCACCACTGGAACACCTTCCCTGCCATTATTTTCTAGGCTCTGATCCACGCTATGTTATAATTTATACGGAAACCTCATTCCTGTTAAAAGTTTCTATTCATCTCTTTGATCGGTAAATCTTCTATAAAAAGATTTAATATTTTGTCAGTTTTTCAGGTAAGATTTATTTGGGATATATCTACTTAACAGTAACCATAGTTTAGATATAATTCCTAAGAATCTCCAAGAAATGACGCTAAAAATGGAGAATGGCGGTAGATATAATCGTTAATAATAGATATACGCATTACCATCACTTTTCGCATAAAAGTCGATTTTTTAAAGATTTTTTCCGAAACTAGAAAACAGTTTTTGAATAGAGCTAAGAATTGAGCCACCACTTTAAACGTCGCTCTTCCTTCGACACTAGCAGTCGTAGGTGTAAACACCATTATAGCGTAATTAATTAAAACGACTAATTTTATTGGCAGTTGTGAAAAACTGGAAATTTTTTCATATATTCCTCCTCTGGAACACGCGTAATTTCTCTCGGTTCGAGTAATAATTGTCTAACTTATCTCAGTAATAATTCTTTAGTTGGTCAGCGGATCGAATGAATAAGTTTTGTTGAAATTGGATAACCAAAAGTTTCTTTTTTACTGGCAGAAGTTTAGCGAAAGATAAGTCATCTCTACCATTAAAGAATGATGGATAATAACTTATCGTAGCCAGAAAATACTCCGCAGTTTTCCTTTCGGGTGGTGACCTTTCTTTAGCAATTCTGATCTTGTCAGCACGGTCCAGAGAATTTTCTTTCTTTCGTAATATATTTCGACCAGTTGGATAAAAATTTCGGATCAAATTGATTAACTTTAAGATACATATAATTAAGAAAGGAGAAGAAAGGTTAACTAGGCCATTGTTCTTACAACCTATTATGTAGCCTAGAACATCCTCCCAGAAAAAAATCTGAGTGAAGTGTGACAGATTACTTTCACTAGTGGCTGCGCAAAATTAATGACACCCTTCGATTTAACAATTTAATAAGCATAAATTATGGCTTTAAATTAAAATTCTCTGGTTATTTTGAAAAGAACATGGAAACTTTCAATTTATTAGGCTTTAAATATAAGTTTCATTTTTATTTTATTTGATAATAATATGTTTTGATTATTATAGGCCTACATTAGCTAGATGTTTATGAATAATCTAAGCCAGGAAAACTTTAAAAATCATAGCTGAGTGAGTATTTTATCCTTAAGTTTCTCGCGCTTTCTGTCTGTATGTCTGTGCGATATCAGCGAGATACGAAGCGCGTATAAAGTATAAGAAGACATTTAATAAATCCTGAAAAAATTCCAAAAATCGATCTTTATTATTAAGTTAATCATATTTTCTTCTTTAATTATCTGATTATTAATGTCAGATGTTATAATTTACAGAAAATATTTTAAAATTAAATAAAAAAGTACTGAGTTCAGATTAAGAGAAAATCCTTTATAATGGCTACAATCAAATTTTAAAAAATGATCAATGACTATCATTTATTTACTTTTTTGATATCATACATCCTACCACTCTTATATTTGAGGAGTTATTTTTTAAAAGATGTGACTACGATATAATTTAGCATACAGGAATATATGTGTTACATTTAAATATAAAAGCTTTTATAAATTGGAGAATTAATATCCCAGATGGTTTATTCCGGAGCTACTTGGCAATAAAGTGAATCATAATTAGAAACGTCTCCCTGGACGAAAAAATCAAAGAAATCTGTCCAAATTAGAGCAATTCCTCCGGTTGAACCATCTGCCAAGCTATGTACAATTGACTCGTACAACAAATGTCAGCTTATTACTGTAAAACTTTTCAAGGAAAATATTAAACTGCTGATCAAAGCGTAAACTTGTTTAATATTTTCTTTTATAGCTTTTCTAATCTTAATTTAAACCAGAAAAATTAATTTACTCTTTCTGCCAAATGGTAGTTGGGGTAATTAGGTCAAGATGATGTTAATTATTTGTCAATTTTGGTTGATTAACAGGTTCCATACTTTATGGTATATTATTTTATTAACGTTATGGTAATTAAACACTATAATAGACAGTTTTGCTTAATTCCAGATGTGAACAAATGGGCAAAAAATAGATTAGAAAGGAATAATATCAAACTGTAAGCTTATTTGATATTAAAAAATATTTACTTAATTAAGAACAACATTTCTGCCAAAATGACAAATGCCTTCAGCAGTGGAAGCAAAATAAATATGGTAAGGTACAAGCCTATGGAAACATAAAAAAAAAAATGATCGCTTTAAACAAATAACAAATCGAGATCCAACGAAGAAAAATCAAAAACTAAAGAGCTATTTTATAGCCTACAACCGAAAATATAGAATTTATTAATGGATATCTTTATATAGAATAATAATAGTTCAGGCATTAACTAACGATATGTTTTGTGCTTAGGTATTGAATATTTTAGATTATAAATAAGACGTGGAAGATTTACAAAAATCAATTATTTACCTTAACCATTAATATTTGGTCACGGTCGGTCAATGAATTATGGAAAGATGTTCAGTAAAACGTAAAGACGAAAAGTTTTTGCTACAACTGATATTAATTAGCGAAAGCCGAAAAAGTTATATTTGCCAGTTTAATTAAACCACCGTAAAATTTCCACTGAAAACATAGGCTATCTATTGGAAGGCCTATGGGAATAATTAAAGTGAAAACATTTAATCCGCGAAAATTTTAAAAAAATTCTCACTACTAGTTATAAAATACTAGTTAAACACGTTTATTTATTGCCGTAAATAGATTTCGACTAATGTTTATTACTGTGAATAAACTAATAAACACTCGCGCGTAAGAGCGTGGTAGAAATCGCAATAATTTCAAACCATTTTTTATAAAAATTAAATATGTCTATCCCTCTGATTATCTCTTTGTCATTCTTCCTCAGAAATCTCGAGAATCAAACATTATAGAACATTCAATTATAGATAATCGTCCCACGTCTATTAATTTTGAGAATCGTACGTGCTTTGGTTACAAAATGGCTGATGTTCCAAAATGATGTCCATAGCTCTGAAATTATTTGTGGCCAACCAATGACATTACAGTTACTTTATCTGTCTGCCTGCTCTTAAAAATATCTCCAGAACAATGCATTGTTGCAGAGTATTAAAATATGTAACGATGGTTTCATCTTCGTAATAATCCATTTAAGTTTTGTTACTAGATGGCAACTGTTGGAAAATTTAAAACGTCTGTATCTGTGAAACTGTCTGGCCCGAGAGATCTTAAACTTATTAGTAAGATTTCTATCTAGAACATTTTTTACCTATAGTTTTATGTCGTAAAAATAACACTGTTTTTCAGCACTAAACACATTCATTAATGTTCTGCAGCCAAATTAAAGTTATTTTGTTCCACTCTAACTGAATAGAATAGATACGGTGGCGAATAAAAAACTTCTTGAACAGTGAACTGGAAAACAATTCTCAATTACTATTTAAATTTTGACCATCATTAAAAACAATGTCTATAATAATAATAATAATAAGGAAGTTGTCTGTGTAGAATTTCTTTCCGTCCCACCTTAATTCTTTACTTTTGTTCACACGCGATGCTGTTATTAGACGTAGTGATGGTTTTTAATCGTGTCTTTCTGTTCGTAGTGGATGACGTGACGAATCGTAATGAAGAGCGTTGGGTGTAAATTACTTGGCGCATTTCGAGCCTCAGGTAAGACCATTGCAACAATGGAGACGATCGTCCGCTGATTATACGTTTCTTTCTTACACATCCGGCTATGGAAGTGGAAGTATGACACGTCAGCGACGACCAGTTTGGAGATTAGGCATTTCCATATCTGCTGAACAATCTGAGATGTCAAATGGGAACGTCGCTGCTTGTGACACTTTTATCTCGATGTAGGCCAAAGAATTAGCCAATTCAACGTCAAATAGCTTATTATTTTCTTATCAGTAGAGATGCTGAGAAATTTTATCCGAATTCATTAGAATCGGAATATTTCTTTATGCGTAATCATGCCACACAGTATACGTTTATTTCTGTTTTGAATCCTGATTACCTTTTTTATTTTTTATAGATTTCAATCAGGTTTCCTTTTAAATCCATGAGTTACCAATAACAAAAGAGATGACTAGAGAGATATTCAAACAAGGATTAACGCAAGGACACGAGGACGTTTATCAGTTAACTTGGGAATTTTTTTGTTTCTTCGAAAGGTGTCACAGTTGTTTTTATATACCTTCAAGTATTTGAATTCTTCGCAAATTATATTATTTAACTTAACTGTTTTCTGATATTAGAAAATTGGAGTGATAACAATAAAACTGCCTCATTTTTTTCCAAATTTTTTAAAAATTTACACGAATTTATTCTTTCTTTTCAGCAAAACAGGCAAACAAAAGGTTTTAGTTTGTTAAAAATTCTATAAGTTGCCATAAAATATTATAACACCGCATTATTAATTAAAAGAATTTTTATGAACGATTTTCTTGTTTTTTATTGTGCACAAACAATAAAATAAGTAAAGCGTATGTCAGATTTATACACTGTATATATTTCTATCTTCTCATTCAATATTTACATTGAAAAATCAGTAAATAAATGTAAAAATTATTTATTGATGTACTCTGGTATGTTTGACATAACTAGCCTACTTGGTATTTATATAAGAACCTTTTTCGGTTAACAATATTTGACGAGCAAATAACCTAACAGTCGATGGTAGGTGGTGTTTCGCAACTCGAAAGATCAGTAAATAAATATTCATATAAATCTAAAATTTAAAAACACCCCTTTTAATATTTATTCTCTCTCTCGGATATGGGAGACTGATTTGAATTTGGAAGACTTTACGAGTTCAAGAGCAGCCAACGAGCGAACAAAAATTAGTCAAAAAAAAAAGAAGTTAGCAGACTTGTTTCGTTCTAATGAATGCATCCATAAAAATATTTAATGAAGTCTAATCATAGTTCTTAAACAGTATAATCTTCAAAATAAATAGTTTACAACTAATATAGCGTCTAGGACATGCGGATTATCGCCCTGTCATTCATAAATTTGCAGATTGGTCACGGTAAAGAATCGTCATGTACAAAGCATTCGTCAACAAATTTAATTTTCGTTTATGAGACGAGAGGAGGGCCATCAACTACCTGGAGACAACTTTTTTCTCTCGTTTCGCTTAATGAAGGTAGAAACTATCAAAACAGTCATTGGAATCTGGGTTTCAGACCGTAAATCTTTTCTTCTGCTATACGAAAACCAGTCAGAAAAAAAAAGAGCTAAGAAACACTCGACACCGAAAGAGTCGAAGAATTCTACACAAAGTAATTAATACTCTTTCGATATCTACTGATTACAAAACTGCATTCTCGATGGAAAAAAAATTATCTTAAATAAATAACTTTTCTGATAATAATTAAAGAAAATAAGCTTATTTCTTAATCAGATATTTAAGAAAGTTTGTGGAAAACTTTTTATGACCTTTACCCTTAATATTCTACACTGGAAAAAACTTCCGCCAAAAAAAAAGTAGGCTGCTATTAATAGCCTGGGAATAAGTGATAGGATAAATAAGCGAGACTAACGATTTGGCAGATTTTTTTCTTTAAATTGTATCCGTAGTTCATTTATCTAAATAACATTTCTTCAATTAACTTAAAGGTGTGTAGTTAATGTCACCATAGTTTATGTTTAATCCACTGATATGTATAAACGAGCGTAAAAAAAAATAAAAATTTCTTATACAAAGTTATTATTAGTTCGGCTTTAGAGGGATGGTTGGTAGGAAAAGTACCGTAAGAAAAGAAAATAATTGATGTTGTAACAATGCTTTCACCACCTACAGCAAATTTTACGTATATATAATCACATTTATGAGGACAGTTCTTCCATCTTTTTTTTTTCCTTTGCCGATGAGCTATCCGCCGCGCTTACAAATGAAGCCAAAGAGCGGATCTACCAACAACCGATTATTAGAAGAGCGATCAATGATCGTCGCTTAAACAGCGCGTAGAACAGACAGCCTTTCATTATTTGATATTTTTTTAACTTGATTTATGTTAGATTCGTCAGAAGATTGATTCTGAAAAAAGAAGAACCGCTATTAAATCATAACACGGTCTCATTAATTAAATAGTCAGATGGAAACAATGAAGAGGCGAGCCAAACTCGTAGGCAGTCTTGTTTTATTGGAAGCGACTCTACACGAAAATTGCGTGTTTTTCTTACATCCTTCTGCCACTTTTAAATGTTTAAAATCGAGCCAGGCAATAAATATTACCTATCTTAGCATCGGTCAAGTTATTGGGCGTGGTATCACTTCGTCCCTTCGCAATTATTTACCATAATGTCGGTATATAATATCCATTAGCGGCGCTGATACTCACCGACATTCCGGTCGGTGGCTACTGTACTTGAATGGACAACGACCGGATTAGTAAAAAATAAAATTACTCGGATCAGAATGGTTTTTATGCATTCAGATAAATGAATCCGGTTTGGAAAGAATTCCCGCTCGGTATTGTCACCCAACAGAAAAACCATCCACTTCCAGCGATTGACGCGGTATAGCGTCTTAATGCTCGGTAAATTGCTGGAATATTTATTCTTTTTATCTCTTCTTCCATCTTTCCTTATGGTAAATTCGGTTTGCGCTTATCCGGTAAATGGATATAGCCAATCGGAAATATTGGAATCAAAAAGTAACGAGATTGCTAAACTTTAAGATCGATAAAAGGAATTTTTCATACAGTTCTGACGTAGATGGCAATCAATTCCAGATCAGAACCGAACCAATCAGTGTGCACCAAACAAGAAAAGCAATTACGTCCGGTTGCCGGATCACTTATTCCAATAATATCCGCCGGCTAATACAGAATAGAACTCTTCTGCACAAAATTATTTCTTGATGGCAGGACGCCATTGGTTTAAAGAAATGTTATTAAAATTGGTATAGAGAAAAAAAAGAATCTCTCCTAGCCAAAGGTATCTTGTCGAGTTCCTTTGGTGCATTCGGAATGCAATCCAATCTAGCAGCCAGCCATGGTCATAAATGCTTTTATTTGGTGAACGGTCGATCGAAGTTATTACGTGGGTGACTAACGTCGGTCCGACTAACTATAGTTTTCGTGGACGGTATTAAAGTCGACGCGGAACCACAGGGTGGAACACAATATACTGCCCACCAGTAGATGAAAAGATAGGCCCACGCTAAGAATTAATATTTCCGGTCCCAGATAAGATTCGCTGGTGCCTCATAAGAGGATGGGCACATTAGCTCGTTCTTTACAAGTCCCTTAATAGTTTCGACACTTTGCATGGGGTGTTAATGACTGGATACCATGACCCGACAACACCTGGTCCGGGGCTCTGGTCCAGACCCAGGAATCGTCTCAGATTTTCCAGCAAGAAAAATCTAAACCTGAAATTTAATTCTCGTCATAACCCAACTAAATTAATTTATTTTCGACCAGGTTTAGATATAACAAACAAATGCAATTTTAAGATTTACCAAAAATGTGTTGTAAAAGACTTAGGATTAATAAAATTTGCGGCACTTTCGGTCGAAGCATCGGGAGTACTTCCAGATAATTTTTTCGGAAAATATTTCTAAAAGGTTCGAAGAGTACTGTACACCAATATAAAAAAGTAAAGAAATTAATAATTGGTAAATATCTAAAGTAGCTTAACATTCAGTCATTAAAATAAATTACAATTATTAAAAAATGTCACCTAGTATGTATACAACACGAAGAAAGTAAGATTTAGGTCTTTCGTTGTAAGAATATTTGTTATAAAACATGTGGCAAAATTCAGTAAATTATTTTATAACGATGTTTTCTTTTCTATAAAAAGTGTTAAGTGGCTACCTCGACAACTCTTTCAAAATTTAAAGCCGTGTGGATTGCGTAACACCTATGAAAATGATACTTGTATAGTTTGGCCATGGCAGCAATAATCCCTAACAGACTGGAAGCGGATTTACTACTTTATAATCCATTTATTTTTTTTATTCTTATCTTTCGAATCGAGCCATAAAAATGTTTTCTCCAACACTCGTAACTTTAAATTCAACGAGCTGAATTAATTTCAATACTTTAAAGTGTAATATTCCCAGATTTATAGATTATTATTAATAAAATTTTACGTAAATCGAATTATTAGAAAAACTTAAATAAATCCACACTTTTTACACCATTTAAGATACGAAACTTTTACTAAAAACTGGAAACTTTAGTAAAAACTTTCAAGTTTTCACATTCAAAAAGAATTGATTCGATATTTATTCGGATGAACATCGAATCGACGGGCCTATTTCTTTAGTAAATCGATGGAAAAGTTCATCTGTATTTTTATCCATCGAGATACGATCAGAATTAAATTCTGAAGCTGGTAAAACAGTCGCACTCGTTACGACTTACATCACAAACAGGAAATTTTTTTAACATAGCCATCTCGAGAATATGTTTCCTTATAGTAAAATTAGCGGTGACCTCTGCCAACATTCAAAAAATAAATAAAATTTTCCTCTTTTATTTTAATAAATACAAATAAATAGCGAAGGGTATCGATTAAAATGGGCAGCAAAATTTTTTAATTATTTTTAAATATTCAATTTAGAACTTTTGCCATCGATAAAACTAATAATGTCTCTCAGTTTTACCATGGAACTTGGGTTATGAAAGTTAACTCAAATTTAAAGTGACGCTTCTACCTAAATAGATTCAATCGTTTTTAATTTCTTAACAGAATGAGCGAATTTTATAAGTTAAATAATTTTTAAATGGTTATTAATCACCCAATTCAGATGATTCCATCTTTCGTCTATTTTTCTTCTATCTAACTACAAAATATTCATTTTTTTCCACCATCATTCTAACGATTAGTGATATTTTTCAGACAATTATTCTGTACAGAAATGTGCCCTCTCTAAGGCGAAGGAAACTTATCCATAGATTATATGCTTTAAAAGAAAATATACTTAAGGAAACAGAAAAAAAACGACTATAATAAATTCTCATTGGCCAAAGTACTTTAGATTAACATCATTACGGACTCGTTATTTAAATCAGTCCTTTGATTCCACTGTAAGCTACTCGTAATTTTTGAAGAGCTTAAGCTTATAATATATATTATACACCTGTTGAAACGAAACATTAAGATTTATGTTATGTTTTTTTTTTTTATTGTTGGCGTTTATAAATCCAGCCATGGTTTCTTTAATCCTTTCCGAACGGAATCATATTTCTTAAATCACTGTCAACGGTACAGTATACGGATATTTTAATTGTTTGGGCAAAGAGAATGAGTTATTTTAAGATGGCCTGGAGCGTCTTGTTTTAAATAAGCATTCTAATCTGGCCTCCGAGATGCGAAGATAACGTCAGAACTGGAATATAAAGAATCATTATCTGAAAGAAAGGGAGAGAAGGATTCGTTTCCAGAAGCCACGCGCGATGATCCTTGGCTGGAAGGAAGCCCCACCAATGAGCCTGCAGCCAATC
>WUQG02000006.1:151423-162911 GCA_011317285.2 Androctonus mauritanicus | reverse complement strand
CTTGATAACAATCTGTAATCAATTTATTTTTACCTTGAAGCTTTTGATTTAGTTCGTTTAATTTCATTGTAATATCTATCAGAAAACAAAAATCCAAAAGCCATTGTTCATCATAAAATTCGGGAGCATCACTGTCATTTTCATTCATAAAAATTCGAATTTCCTCCCTCAAGTTCCAAAATTTAAGCATTTTCCACGACTCAGCCACCGAATTTTTGCGTAGAAACTAAGTAGCTAGAAAAGCAGATCACTGTATTCATATTCCAGTTCTTGGAAATATTGTTGAAATTTATGATGCTTCAAGGAATTATTTTTTATTGAGTTTATTACTGTAATAACAACTGGCGTCACATGTAACATATTGAATCCCTGCACACAGAAATTTTTGAGATGCAAAAAACAATGACAAATGAAAACTTTGATAAAGTTGGAATTTTCCTTATACCTTCTATATGTGTCTGAGAATCAAATTAGCAGCTGAAACATGTTTGCCAATCATTGAGACTGCTCCATTTGTTAGATGGCAGATTTATTATTTCTAATTGATAATCTTGAAAACATATTATGAGAGCTTCTATAATATCCACCCAGTTGTTGTATATTTAATTCACAAGATCAAGGAATTCTTCTATCACCTGTATTTGGTTATCAACTCCTCTAATAAATAGAGCAAATTTAACGATATTCTTAATATCTGTTGTTTCATCCAAGGCCAGTGAGAAAAGCACAAATATTTTTGAAATTTTATCGAGCTTTGTACAAATTTCTATTGAAATATCATCGATTCTTCTTCCCACAGTTTAATGCGAGAGGCTTATTTGCGTAAAAAAATTAACTTTTTCTGGAGCAATTTCTTCAACGGCAGCAATTAAGCAAGCTTTGATATATTCATCACCGCAAAAGGTTCTCTTTTTTTCCCCCATAATGTAAGGCAAGGGTGTCAAACTCGCGGCCCACAATGAATATATTTGCGGCCTAGCCAAGAAAACGTACACAAAAATAATAATGACCATGTTTTGCACAACGTTCGCACCTATGTAGAGAAACTATGTGCAGGCGCACCATTCTTCCTCCCCATTAATATTAGCAGCACAGATTAAGAGATACAGATGGGAAACTTTCTATACCTACAATGGGTGGCAAAATTCATTGAAGTTGGCGTTCCTGAATTTTACAGATATTTATCAGTCAGGCTTGTAACTACACGAAGATTGCATGTAAAATCATTTCCATGTTTGAATTTATTTATCGGTGAGAGCAGTTATTTCTACTTATGAAACGAAATAAGTCTCCTGTTGATCCAGAATTAACGACGCTCACCTTGGATCAGTTTTGAAAGTAATCATTGCGAGCAATATCTCCCCGAAGTAGGAAAGATGGTAACAGAGAAGTGATGCCAAGTGTCAGGAAGAAAACATTAAACTGTCCTTGTCCTTTTTTATTTCTGTATTTTTCGAAATAAACCTATGTTTCTATTAATATTGAAGTTTTTTTTTTTGCGACCCACCTAAACTCAAACCTTTCTTATTTTGGCCCATGTTAGCCTTTTAGTTTGACACCCTTGATGTAAGGTATCCGAACATTGGCGTTTACGATAGCAGTTGATTGAGTTGTTTTCTTGTAAAATATGTTTTGCTTTGCAGTTAGACCGGTCTTAAATAATTGTACTTTAGCACCACTACTAAGTTCTTTAATTTCACCATGTCTTGGTTCAAAGTGGCTTCTTAAATTATATGATTTGAAAATAGATATTGAATCTCGACAAATTAAACAAACAGTCTTATGTTTTACATATACAAAAAAAATATAAATCTTTCCATTCATTTCGAAAGTGTCTATTTTTGTCTTCCTTTGTTTTTTCTTCTCAGATATAGTCAGGATAAATTTTTATTCTTTAAATAAAGATACAAAAGTGAAAAGAGTAAATTAAAATATATTGACTTGAGCTCATAGATTTGCTATAATAATGCTATTATTCAAAAATTACATTTTCGACTATTTTAACTTCAAATCTGTAAGAACTATGTCAGTCTGGTTTTAGTTTATGTACGCTTTTTTGAAAAATGACTAAAATTATTTAGAAAAAAATATTTACAGTATAGATTAACGCCAATTTTCAAAAATGGCGTTAATCTATTTGTATTAAATTAATTTACATTTCATTCTGCTTCGTTAATTTAACGTGATGGTAACGTTTGTAGCGGCGAAAGAATGTCTGACTCCTTCATTTGAACTATCTCCATCCTTGATTCTCTCTCTTATCTTATTCACTGTTCGCTTAAGTTCCTAACCTTTGATTTTGGATTAATTGTCAAATTATTATATTTTTTCTTAATTATATATATTTATAAATAATAATAAAGATTTGTAAATAAGGACGTGATTATGTATTATACCTTATAATTTAATTACAAGAAATAGTTTTAATTTTTTAATTTATTTATGCTAAATTTCAGAAGGATCGCAAAAATCCTTAACTGGGGTTGCCGCGGGTTGGACATGGCTGATCTAAGTAGCGTGTTTACAATTTTCTAAATTTGAAATTTAATCAAATTCTAAGAAATTTATAATTAATATCGATTGTTGATATATATAGTATTAAGAATCGTCATTTGAATTTTTTTTAACACGAAAAACAATTATTATAGGATTCATAATAAATTAGCCTTCTATTTTCTTAATCTAAACTGAATTTTATTGTGTAATTTATGAGCCCTTATATCAGATTCTATCACAAACTAATTAAACGATGATTTCGAAAAATTTTAATATGATAAAAGATATACAAATTAAAAACAAAGTCTACAATCAAAAGAATTTGTTTGTTAGATATTAAATATCTTATAAGATATTTATACCAAAAATATATATTCTCAAAAATTTCAAAAATTTATAATTGTTAGCAAACGTAGTACAATTATATTCGGGCTAAGAATACTTCACTTACTTGTTAGTCAACGACCAACCAAGTTCATTTATGTCACTGTTCTCTCTTTAATGCAATGGCGTCTAGATGTTTCATTCAGAGTATCAATATGGCATCCGAGACTTCAATATAAAAATGAAATCATTATATCTTTATTGGATGGCATCACTTCAATGTCAATCACTATGATATTCCTGTCCTTTAACTCAAACAGAATACTATACAAGAGTGAATTTATGATCCGTCAAGAATGATATTGGCATGATTCTAAAATAAATTTGCACTTGTTATGCCAAACTATAAATCAGAAAGTAAAATTCTTCGTGTTATAAAGAAAGAAAGGAATTTAAAAGCTTACATTCTATTCTATAAGCAGTGACTCAAAAATTATGTGATTAAATATAATAAACAAAAAAACAAATTACACTTTAATGATAACATTTAACATTTTAATAAGATTAATAATGGTTTCTTATATGCTACCAATTAAATCGATTTAGGTATCAATAAAAAAGCAACAAAAATATATCATGTCAGGGGAACTTCCATGTTTTTCTATGATAAGAATATCTCTTTCAACTTGATTATAAGTGTCATTAATAATTTCTTGTTATCACCAATAAATATGATAACAACAAATTTATCAGAGATATGATAGCAATGTTTTATTTACTGATAATGTTTGAAAAAGATTAATGATAAATTTGTTAATTTGCATTTTTTTATCACTGAATATTAGAATGTCTATAAATTCCTTAAAGTACTTCTGACTGTTATAAATCGCTTAGAATCGCTCAGAAATCTGTTATCGATTACTGTCTTATTCGATTATTGTCTTCCTTATAAAGAAACTTTGTATTTATTATTAAGAAATTAATATTTTCTATCATAAACAGCTAGCTTATTTTTTATACACCGGGTGGCCATAAAATAATGTGAGGTGTTCAGAGCTCTCTAGTGCATCATGTATTGGACGAATCGTAAAAAAAGCCGGTGGCGACATGCGGTTTCGATTTCGAAGAAATCAAATTTAGTACCAAAAGTTGCCAGAAGGGGAATTGTGGCGCTGCAGAATGTGTGATTAAGAAATGTGTAAACGCCAAATGAGACAAGTTTCTGAATAATACGTGCCAACATTTATTGTTAATTACACCTGAGGTTCAATATGAGCGCCATTCAAATATTCCAAGAACTGCATGTAGCACACGACATCTTCCATGGCGGCAAGTGACATATCGGCATAGACCCGGTATATATTGTGACATTAAGTTCATTATTTTAACAATAGATTATACGGCAAACTATTGTCATAATGGTGTTTAATTATGAAGCATACACTATTAAATTCAGAAGATATTTATTGAATTCAGAATATTTCATATGCAAATTAACTTTTATTATCAGAAAAAGTTATAAAATTTTTATATTGAATTTGTTCTATGAAATCTTACTTTAAAAATATACTCTATAAAACGTTTATCTTTTGTACTTTATCTATCTTTATATAAATCAAACGAAAAAATTCCCATTGCTTAACGAACAAAGGTTAACGAGTAAAAAACTAGAAAAACCGAGTTGATTTAAAGATCAATATACCTTTGCTTTATTTCTAAACTTTGTTATTGTTTAATAATAATCGTGTTGCATTCAGTTTGCGTAACAGACTTGATTACGGAAGAGATTTCTGGATTACGTCATTACGAAACAGTATATAAAGGCTTGGTTTATATTCTCATACAGCACAATACTTTCCTCGTATATTTTATCATTACTTCCTTAAAATTCAAGTAAAATCTCGTATATATTTCATTTTATTCTTATTATTAGTATTAATAATTAAATATTGATATAAGTGTTATTTTATATTTAAATTATGTTACATTTCTATAATTAACCAACATACTGCAGAAGTTTCTATAGATTTTTATTTAAAATTTTTAAATAATCTTTTTTAAAGTTCTGTTTTATTAAAATGAGCATATCGATTTATTCAGATATAATTGCAGATTAATTATGATTGATTTTTTTATTTTATTATAAACTTCATTAAGTATTTATCGTCATTTTTCTTTTACAACTGAAAATAGAAGGATTTACTAAAATGAGAACATTCGCTCTCTTGTTTTTATTAGCTTTTGTTTTATGTAGTCAAGGTAAGTTTTTCTTTAATAATTTCAACATGATAAATCTGAACAAATTTAAACGTAAAATAGCAAATTTATAGAATTTAAATAAGTGTTTTTAATTTTTTTTTTATAATTTTCTAAACAGAAATCGCAAATGTAGAATCTCAAATTGTGTCTGGCTGTTTATTTTGGCAATGCAGGAACAGTTGTCTTAGTAAAGGTTACAGAGGAGGTGGAATGTGCCAAGGAATAATTGAGAAAAAATGTTACTGTATCCGTTAGACAAGAAAAATAATTGTTAAATATTGTAAGTCTATTCTGTGAGGACAATTCCTTAAATCTGTAAATATGACGAGAAATTTTGCAATTTTTTAAAAATTGCACCAAATAGTTTAGTTTAATAAAAATTTGGAAAAAAATGTTAAAGAAATGATCAATAAAATTCTTGTACAGTTCTTTTATATGGTTTATGTATTTTACAGCCAATTATTACTTATTAATTTTCAATTAACAGAATTTTAACAGAACCCATCAAAAAACCGCTGACATATATATATATTATTATAATAGTTTTAA
Organism: Androctonus mauritanicus; assembly: GCA_011317285.2. Taxonomy (NCBI): domain Eukaryota; kingdom Metazoa; phylum Arthropoda; class Arachnida; order Scorpiones; family Buthidae; genus Androctonus; species Androctonus mauritanicus. The sequence continues at coordinate 157,283 of WUQG02000006.1, read as the reverse complement.
CATTTTAATAATTAAATTATAAAATAAAGGTTCATCTTGTATTAGGAGATAACGAAGCACAAAACCAGGAAAAATACTTTCATCTTAAAATAAGAACGTTCTTCGATTTTTATGAAGGACTAACATAAGTTCACACTTTAATTATGTTATAATGGGCATTTAAATAAAATAAATATTAGCGATTTCATTGATTGAATGCGTAGTAGATTGATGATGGAAGAATCACTTTAAAAATCATAAAAAATGGAAACAGAAAAAATATTTTAATGGTTTTATAAAATATATTTTTCTCCGAAATCTGGAAATAATCAACACATATAACTTATCTGATAATTAAAGAGAATAAATGAAAGTTTAAAAATATTAACAATTACTGCTTAGAATAGTTTTTAGTATTTGATTAAAATTGTTAAATACAAAAATACAATATACAATAATGCATAATTTAAAAGGTCCGATTCTTATTATCTTATAAAAATGGAAAGCGGCGTAAAATTCAGGAAAAAAAAAATACAGTTAATAATTTTATATCGAACACTGATTCCCTAAAACATTATTAAATCTCTGCCTAATGAATGTGAAATTTCTTTTATTGAAGCTAATCAGAATGAATTTAAATTTCTTATTAATCAGTCAGGAATTTAAATTCGCACTCATTAACAGAATTCTCTTTTATGTTCAAAACTTTCAAAGATTTCAATTTAATTTGGTTAGTTCATTCAAGCTAATTGAAATTAAACTGGAAACGCGTTGATAGGATATACAGAAATAATGTTTTTATAATAATAATACTATTAAAATAATCAAATATCCTAAGGCAAATTGATCCCTAGTGTGATAATTTAGGATTAAATTGTAATTTTAATAATTATTTTATATCGAGGCTATGCTACTATCATCTGTTTATTTCTTGGTTTATTTACTATTTAAATTTAGGCTAAGGTAATTGATTAACTACAGAATAACGTTCTGATATGTTAATCAATTATCTGTTCAGGATGGCTAAGAGGACTGGTGACTACATAGATAATCCACCTGGGAGCACTAATGTCAGCCTTGTCCGATAATTTTCTAAACTTATCATTACATAAGCTTCTTGAAATGGAAATCTGTCTGATGCTACTATAAATGAATTGATTAAGATGTGAGAGCTAACTCGAAGTTTTCAGTTCGATTCTCAGCCATGCCAAATTTTTAATTTCAGGAAATTAGTTAAAAAATATAATTTAATCATTAATTACTAAATAGCGCCCCATAGCCTAAATCTGAATAATTATTTATTAAATCAACGAGTGGTAACACCGTAGTTTTGATTCGAAATAATCATCAAAATTTCGATTTAATTCTAAATTATCACAGTAGGAAAACCTAAGCATGAATGCTATTTTGGATCATCCATGCTTAGAATATTTGATTTGTAGGATATTTGTATGTTCACCTAATTATGTTATATTAAAGTAGCGTAATTATCATTAAATCAATGGAAAGATGGCATAGAATCGATGTTTCAATGGAAAGATCATGGATGTATTATGGGAAAGAAAAACAACAATGAAAAGTTTATGTATTTTCACGTATAGAATATTTATGCTATACGTATAACTGCAAATTAATACATATTATGTTAATTTTGCAGTTATTTATTATATAGAATTTGGCAATAAAATTACTTGGGAGATTAAGTTTAATTTCTAAATTAACACTCCTAATATCTAGGAAAATATGTTACGCAATTGATTTTGAAATATAATCATGTGGCTTTTATTTGACTATATAAGGACCATTAGTTAGACCAATACTATAATCAAGATCATTCTTTTCACATTTTGACATATTACGTAAATTATTTTATATTCATAATTATTTAAAATTTTAATTAAAAATTAAAATTTCCTTGCGATAGAAATATTTTTAAAAAAAATTAGAAATTAAACTATAATTGATTTAAAATATTTTTAAGATTTTTTAAAATTATTTAGATGAAATAAATCATAATATATGTGTGAAAACGAGTAAATCATATTCAAATTTATTTTGTAACTTAAAAAAAAGTATTTATTAAAAATAAAAGAAAACCTGTTAATTTGTAATAGAGAAAGAAAAATTCAGTTTGGGAATTAGTCTGTTGTTTTACTATAGAATCTTCTTATGCAATCATATTTAAGTATGTGACCAATAGAGTAATCTTAATGAAAGATAAAATTTACACAATATATTGTATTTAGGGTTTAGTTTATTCACAAAGATACAAATGATACACTTCAATCTTAATAGATAAATAAACTAATTATATTAATGCCAATAATGCCAGAGCCATTTCAGCCGTTCATCACCATCTAAGTAATTGAACGTTTCCACTTCTCGGGACGAGGACCCAAGGGATGGACTTTGGAAAGCATGTGTTATGTATTCGTGTTATGTAAAATAAAAATTAAATATGTTTGCTATTTCAGTGTATGGTGTCGATGATCTCATAACTGTTCACATTTGTTATATTATATATATATGTAGGGTGTTGATATGTTTATGAATGTAAAATAATTTTGTTAAAAATAATACATCGGTTTATAACCAAAACTATAATTGTTTAATAAAAATATCTTAAAAAATAAATCGGCAAATAACATAAAAATGAACAGTAACAAAGAAAAAAAATATTTAAAAACGTTATATGTTCATTTATATTCTAACATTATATCGGTTAGAGCAGTGGTCTCCAAAGTGGGGTACGCGTACCCCTAGGGGTACGCAGAAAATACTAGGGGGTACGCCACATTTATTGTCATTTTTAGCGTTTTTATTGCTCATATCTATAATATATTTACGTTTTTTTAATATTGTAATTTTTTTCGTATCTTTCAAAAATAAAGATTTAAAAAAATAAAAATAAAAAAGCACCAAAAATAATAAAAATCTCAAAAAATAAAATAGACTTATATTTCAACCATTTTTGCATTATAGGCTTTTGTGGTACTTAGAAAATCGATTACAGCATAATTACCACGATTATCGCATTTATAAATAATTTTATTGTCATTTTTTGAGCTTTTTGTTTTAAAATTTCATAAAAAACGAAGGGTAAAAAATAAAAAAAATAGCTAAATTTTAAACTTTTTATATATATTAGATATAATTAGGGGTACAATTTATGATTATTTTTGTCATAAGGGTACGCGGTCAAAAAAGTTTGGAGACCGCTGTTCTAACATATAATCGGCATCGCCGGATAAATATTTTTTAATTAATCGGAACGCCTGTTCGTTATTATTAATTATGATGGTTGCTTGTTTTATTTATAGCGCAGCTCTTGCTTGGTCTAGGTTTCTTTTGCGTAAATCAGTTATTTAAAATAACCTTCTTAAAATAATTCTAAAAGAAGTTAGGTCAGTTAACTACTGTATTGGTACTGTATTGTGGTCCCTTTCCTCCCAATCCAGCGATTGTTTATTGAGTGTTGTTTCACTAAACGACAATCAATAGACAATATCGAAATCGCTGGATTGGGAGAAATAGGGAGAAGGCCCATCTTGTTGCAGTCACATGTCTCGGTACGTTTCTAGGGACATGTCCTCTAATAATACACTGAAATCATTTAGAAAAAATTCCAGTAATGTTTGCCGTTGACAGTTCTTGGTAACTCAATGAGAGCTATCTTTTTCCCTTCAATTATTCCTATCCAAATTGATGCTCGAATTAGACATTCTCCATAGCTCTAGGATTTATATAGACCCAATAATGCAAATTGTGGATATTGAATGATTCCCATCCTTTGAATAGATTTTCATCGTTCCATAAAATTTTGTTAAAAAATTGAGGGTCTTCCCTGTCGCGACATATCATTCCTTGACAAAATTGTACCGTTTTGTCATAGTCAGTGAGTAAAATTTCTTGCACACGCTGCATCTGGAAAGGATACAATTGGTTTTTTTTCAAAATACGGTCACCGTGAATCCAAACATCTTGACTTCCAACGAACACTTTAGACCTGTTTTCTATCACTATTTTAATTATTTCATCTTCATCAATGTCTATAATAGATTAGTCACATTACACATTTATAATAGTCTTGATACCTTATCTGAAATATCTAGTTTGAATTTTCTGTGTATGAGGTGTGTAGGTGTGTAGCATGGAATTGATTAGGTGTGTGTGTGAAAAATCTCTGATATAGGCATGAGAACATCTTATTTAAAATATTAACGAAGTTTATTAAGTTTATTCGATTATTAATCATTTTTAAATGTACAAATATTAGTATGAATATATTCTGAATTGTATATTATCTGAGTAATATAACTTGAATTCAAATTTTAGAGTATTATTGTTTTGTATTTGTGCTATAATGGGTAATTAGTAAAAATTATGATAAACTTTTCCATAAATTTTAATTTATTGATTTCGTAAGCAGTTTTCTTTCTTTTATTATAAGTATTGTTATAGTGATCAATAAATTTTCGTCTTCACTTTTAGATGTCATGACAATGCAGATCTTTTATAAGAAATTACTTCCTTGTATAACTAGTTTCTCAAAAAAAAGGTAAAAATTTGTTATGTTTGTATTTTTCTTTTAATTATTTTCTACTTCGTTTCCTTATTGAATAATTCTTATAATATTCGTTTTATCACTATAGCACTATATGGTAATTGAACCTTGGAATTAAAAAACTGAATTATAATTGATTGATATTTATAATCTTAATAGAAGGAAATAAGTCTTTAGGAGAAATTATTGTTTTGGAATATTTTTATTAAAATTACTGTAATAAACACAGTTACATTATTACAACAATTTCATTAGAAAATTTTCCAACTATTTAACTCAAAAAATTATTTACAAAATTTACAAGACATTTTAAAGAGTAGGAATATGACATTATTTGAAAATAATTTAACTATATTTTAAACAATCGCTCTATTTTAATAGATTTTTCATTTATCTGTGTTTCAGAAGGTCTGAAAAATCTCCAGTACAGTAACAAGGATTAGAAAAATAAATCTCGACTATAACAATTTGGAAGGGATTTTAGAAAAGCTAATTTGTAATATTATTTATAAAATTTCATTCTACTTTCCTTAGAAAAATACGATTGGATGATACCGTCTTGAATATTCCTCATTAATAATTCTTGAATTAATTGATAAATTTTTATGAAACAAACAACGGTATTTTGTCAATATTGATAGACTGACACTATATTTTCAGTCTAAAGAATTCAATTCTTTAGATTCAGCATATTTTAAAATGACAGACATTTAAATTTCTGAAGATACTCTCTTAATTTTAAGTGCTGTATTTATTTTTCTTTATACTTATATCCAATCGAATCTAATCGAATAATTTGTTAGATTTTTTAAAAATTTAACGTTGTACATGCAGTGAGATTAATAAAAAAAAAAAAAAATACTTAATTATAAATTTCATATATATTAATAAAAAATATATGTATTTACAAGAAATATTTTTTTAGGAATTAAGATTTATATAATATAATTAATTATATAAAGTTAAAAAAAAGAACTAACTTTCAAACCATAAATAATTTTATTCTATTGATTCTTATTATTTAATGCAAAGTACTTGAATGCATGAAAAAACTGGAAGAATTGGATCTGGAATGAATCCAATACCTTCAGATTGTCCGCCGTGTCTTACATCTTCAGATTTTTTAGGAGAAGTCCAGGCCAGTCTTTGTTGAATCTCATCCTCTACCTCAGCGGTCTCCAAACTTTTTTGACCGCGTACCCTTATGACGAAAATAATAATAAATTGTACCCCCTAATTATATCTAATATATATAAAAAGTTTAAAATTTAGCTGTTTTTTTATTTTTATCTTTCGTTTATGAAATTTTAAAGCAAA
>WUQG02000006.1:131540-151323 GCA_011317285.2 Androctonus mauritanicus | reverse complement strand
GTTAAGATGACCTCGTTTAACACCGTTTCATTTAGCGTTTGGTTTTTTTTGGAACGCATCCCCCCGTTAAACGGAGTCTTACTGTATATACAGTATAGGCTTATATGTTACCGGCACGTATGAAAAACAGGCATTGTATAGAATGCCTGGCGTTTTTTGCAAAGTATGAAACGATTAATATTACATATATTTACCCTAGGCATTGTATGTAATATTAATCGTTACCTAGGTATTATATAGAATGACAAATGCTATTTAGGCAAAGTATTAAAAGAGAGTCATGAAAAGACTTTTATTGAAAAGATGTATATGAAAAAGAAAGAAATGAAAAATAAAGTATAGGACTTTCTTATTCAGGAAACAAGAAAAAATAAAATATCAACCTGTTTATTGTAACAAGGAAGGAAAGAATTTTATTTTAAATTGCACTTAATTGTCTTTCTCACAAAAAAGTAAAATTTGAAAAAAGAGTCATGAAAAGGCCTTAGTTGAAAATACAATAAAAAATAATTTAAGTTTCTTAATTAAATTTCTTATAGAAAAAAGAAGTAAAAATTAATTCAGTTGTTGCAACGGGGAAGGCTTGAATGTCATTTTGAATTTCACTTCATTGCTTTTTTCACACAAAAGTACTTCATGTTTTGGCACTTGGTCATACACACGAATTCTTGGCCGCTTCCTGTGGACTGAGTAACAGCAGCTGAACGAATACATATTTCAGGAATATCTTTAATTCTGAGTAAATTCTTTGGGCATAAAGTGATTTGTGATCTCGCATACAGTTGTTTTAAAATTCCTTCAGAAGTTCCAAGTCGGTAAAAAACCATCTTCTGTCACGCTCATAACAATTGCCAACAGGTATTTTATACTTTGCCTAGGGTAAGTATATGTAATATTAATCGTTTCATACTTTGCTCAAAAACACCATGCATTCTATACAATGCCTGGTTTTATAGATTGCCGGTAATTTTCTTATTTTGGGAAATTTGACATATTGCTTTATATTATTTAGGAACAGAATTTTCATCTTTGACCTATGTAACAATAAAACTTTCATGACTTTTTTCGGAGTTAAAAATGTATTAAATATAAACAATAAATTATATTAGTTCTTTTTTTTGCTACATTTTCATTATAAAAAATTGGATAAAATATCTTAAACAAGATTCTACCTAAGTAAGATATGATTCATTTCGTAGAAGGAAAAATTGTTTATAAAACATCTAGTTAGATAATATCTATTTAATAGCTTCGGTTTTTCCTCACGCTTATTTTTCAGTTCTTTTTTGCAACTAATTTAATACAGATGTAATATCTTGGTAAAGCTATAAGCAATTCTGTTCTTTCCTGCACGAAATAACTATTAAGAAACTAAAACTTCCTCATAGAATTGTATTTTCCTTATTTATTATTATTATTATTATTATATGGGTTGCAGAATCTAATTTGGAGGTTTATGCATTACAAACAAAGTATATTTTAATATTTTGTTATTTAACTGTGTTGTTTTTAAGATATTTTATAAAATTTGACAAGAAATGAATATTCAAAAATCAACAAAAAATTTTCTTATAACTAAAGATATCATTCAGACGAAACTATATAAATGTGAACGATGCGTAAATCACGGTAAGCTTGTTAAAAACATAAAGGGCCATAAGAGTTACTGCCCTTATTTCTATTGCAAATGTTTAAAATGCAGAAAAATAACTGAGAAGAAAATATTAAATTCTTTGAAAAGCTTACAAATCGTACTGAAAAAATAATGATATATATACTGTATGATATATATTTACTTGTTTTATCTTCATTTTAAAGGGTAAGTAAGATTTGGAAATTTAAATAGTTTTAATGATTTAAAATGAGTAATAAATTTCTTAATTTTTACATAAAAATAGATTACAACAATAAAACAGCAGAGTTAAAATAATTAAAATTCATTAAATTTCGATAGTTCGAGATGAACGAATAGATATGGATTCAAATTACTAAAAAGCTCCGATTGGTATAGAATAGGTTTAAAAAAAAAAAAAAATTAAAAGAAATTTTATTAATAATATAATATTGCATATAAACTGTATTTGCAATACACATAAAAAATATATTTTATTTAATATGTAAAAATTTCTTTAAGGTTTGTAAAATAGGTCAGATTAATCAGTATAATACAAGTGGCGGTTACAAGTGTAATTTTTATATATGTTATAACTTATTTAAAAATTAAATCATGTAATCTCGATAGCATTATTTTTACTTTTCTCATTTTATCTGACGCTTTAAAAACAATAAAATATATGAAATGCAGTTATTTTAGAAATTTTTATTTTCCGAAATTTATATATCAGTCAGCAATTTTACATGAAAGAACTCTAATTTCAAGTTTAGTGTTAAATAGGAAGCAATTATTTGCGAATTTCTGTTTCCGTGAGAGCATTTGAAAAATATTCCTTGCGCACATTGTGGGGTTGATATATTTGAAAAATTATGTAGTGTAATCTAAGAGTATATTACAATGAAATACTGTATATAGCATTATATATTTAGTTATAATATACACTTAATAGAAAATAAAAGTATACGTATTACAAAATCTTACTAGAACAATGGATTATTTCAATAAAAAATATGCATGTCCGATAGATTAAAACTATCGACTAGATAAAAAAAAAAAAAAAAAATGTAATCTTATAACTCTAGGTATCAATTTTCAAGTTAACCACTTTGAAATTTTTTTTAAAGGTTCAACAAGAAACAATTGTATCATTTTGCTAAAAAACAATTATAAGTGTAATACATTATAATACTATAAAACAATGCAGATAATATTTTAACAGCTTATTGTCTATTATGTTAAAATAACAAATGAAGTTATAATAAACACATTCTGAAAGACAGATGAATATATGATTTTAAAAATTTCAAATATAACATGCACAGTGTATACTATCCTTATACAGAGTGATCGAAAAGTCACGCAACCCAAACTTTCTGAACAATTTTTTCCTACATTTATCCTATTTATAATAAAGTATATATATTATGAAAATATTTTATACATACATTCCACTTAAGAGGCGCTAATGAAAACCTAAAAACTCGAACTCCCTTGTCACTCCCAAATTATCATAGATTTTCGATATTTTTTTAGATGAAATCAAAAATACAACTTTAGAAAATGAATTATATATTCAATTTGTTGTTATAAAAATTCTCGATTTTTTTGGAACTCCCGAAAATTAAAGACTCTAGATACGCGCCTGGTGGTAAATGCGTTACTGACAACATAATTATGAGAAAACAACGCTATTAAATCTAGTTTTTAAAAGAAAATTTTAGATAAAAAATTAGTATCACTTTAAAAATCCTAGCAATAATTAAGTGCTAGTATAGCGTATGAGCTATCAATTATTTGCTACTGCTTTTTAGACATTTATAATGTAAATTTAGTATCCTGTATCGTATAAAAAACAAAACTATTATATAAGGTATATAATTTGTTTCCTGTTTCTTTAAAATTCTTATTTAATCTAACCTCGCATATGCTTTAATAATGTAGGCCCTATACATTTTGTATATATGTATTTAAAAAATGCTATTAATAATTTTATCATCATCATTCATGTAGCCGTTTCTGTATTATAGCAAATACTGCATTCCATTTTCACAGTAGTTGGCTTATTGTTTTGGTCTTCCCATTAATTGTGTCACAATTTATAAAAATAAGGAATTTTTAAATTTTTTTTATGAAAAAGCAGAGTGATATGACGAAAAAATTTTCCGCCTGGATCATAGTACTATATGTGGCTATATAACTTTTCAAATACACAAGCCCCTCAACATTTACGAAGTTCTGTAGGGCCTATACTCTCATGGAGGTAAAAATTTGCGAATAAACATTTTGATTTAATTATAACGCAGCCGTATTTAATATTAAACCTGAAATTAAGAATTCTTATTCTAAAATACTAAGCAATAAGAGTTCTAAATAAAACTAGATAATACTGTACAAAATTTTTTCATAAATTTTTACACAGTAAAGTTTCAATTAAGTTTATCCGAAATAATCTGAACTATGGAAAGATCGGATAACATGAAACGTTAGTAAATTATTATTGAACAAACTAGATTTGAATATATTATGATGACGACGTATACTTTTTTCAGGTGAGGTCTACTTAATGAATAAAATTATTATTTACTTTAAAAGTGAATTATCTTCAACCTCGAGTTGAATTTTTAAAATTTTTGTAATAATAATAATAATAATAAAATTCAATACAAAATGAACGACAAATTTCATTTCGGATAATGCGGAATCTCGATTAATCAGGATTCTGTTATATACACCCACACATACAACAGAAGGAAAATAAAACTGTATTTTTAATTTAAATTTTATTACTACTTCGCAAATAATGAGAGATTGAAGTTAATAATAATTTTTCCTCGTATGATATGCAGGAAATACGAGGAAATCTCACAGTTTAAAGGTTAAAATGGCAAGAAATTGTAACCGTAACATTGGAGAGAGAGAGAGAGAGAGAGAGAGAGAGAGGGGATAATATTTGTAACAAAGAAAGGTCTGAAAATTCAAACTTGTGGATAATTTATGACCAACTCCTTACATATAAGACACTTAAAATTAAACAAAAAACACTTGAATAAATTTTTAGAAATTAAATTGTGCAATAATTTTAATAATTATTGTTAGAAGGATAATTCCAATTGTTATTTTGGATTACTATAATTATCTTAAATAAAAAAAACTGTCGTATTCTTGAAATCTTTACATATTTTTACTTTCCAGATAATCTAAATTCTAGTTTAATAAGAGATGCAGTCACCCTAGATTTGCCATCTGAAATAAAACAGAAAAACTACTGGCATCTGGATAGATCAGGCGCTATCATACTACAAAAAATAAAAACGTCATAAATTTTTATTATTGAGCAAGAACCTGAAAAAATAATAATGTCTGAGTTCTGACAGCATTCTCTAGTTATGCAATGGTAACGACTAATTTTTCCTGAATTTTTGTTGAAACAATCTTAAATATGCATAACTTTCCGAATATGAAGTAAATGTTTGGAATTCCATTTAACGGGGGGAATATCCAACAAGTACTTCGTATGCTGATTTCAGCTTCTATTAAAGTAAATTCTTAATTAGAAATTAAAAAAAATTGTTTTGATTTGTTAATTCATCAAATTCAGTCTTTTTTGACAACTTATCTCAATAAAAATAAATTGCTTCACAACGCTCTCTCCATCAATAAACATTTATCAATAAAGTGGACTTTTCACTTATCATCAAAATCAATTTCAAACTTAAGCTAGTTTGAATTTTTATTTCATACAGATCTGCGTTATATAACATAATTACTATATAGTATTGAGAGTTTACATTTGGGGGAAAAACGTAAAAATCTGATATAGCATTTTAATAAATTATAAGGAACACGGAACTATTGCTTCGTCCTTTTAACCGATGATGTAAATTGGCAATTAACAATTTTTTCAATGTTGCTTAAAATGCAGTAAAAATAGTTTTGAAATTTATTAACCGATATCTTTTTTCGCAAATTTAATTTCATTCAAATCTCTGATATTAAAATAATGAAAAAATTATTTTTATTGAATCATTTTGAATTTATGTTTAGTGTAGATGTTATAAATATGGTATAATTTAAATATAAATATTTAATATTTTTAGTTTGGTGTATAAAGCGATGTAATTAACTCTTTTGGCAAAATTTGACAATTCTAAAAAGAACACAACAGAAACACATTTTAGTGTTATTGTTATTGATAAGGAAGTGCCGAAGGTGAGGCGAACAAGGTCTTTATATCAGGTTAAATCTTATGACGTCGAGAGAAAGATTAAATAACTGGCAACATTTTCGATCTTTGTGTCAAAATATAATAATACTGTATTCTATTCAACTTTTTTTTTTGAAATGATCAATCAGGATAATATCCTGTTTTTCTCAATCTTATGACTATTTATCAAACAATATTTAATTAACTGTAATTTTTAATAATATTCTATCATTAAAAGTTCTTATATTTTTAATAATTAATAAACAAATAATAATATACCGATTTATTATATTATTATTATTAGTCAACTATTATAAAACATTGAATTTATATACAAACTTTATTTTTTTAAAAAGCGCTTCAATAAAATTAGATTTTTCTTTTCAACTTAAAGTTTTGTTATTTCTGTATTTTCCTGCTCTTTATGATGATTTCTGATGTTGGTTATTATTTCTGTTTGCGCAATTAAATGTCTTTTTTGTTTTTGCAATTATTTATCAAACAACAGCTTATTTATTAGAAAATTACATAGATATATAATATATAATGATGCAAATCGTTAAATTGTATATCATGTTTGTGATTTTATCGAAAAATATATAATACAGTACTCTACAGCAGTGTTTCTTAAACCATTTTATGTGACGGGACAGCTATTTCTTTTTCCGGTGTTCCACTGACCAGAAATTTTTTGTTCACAGACTAGCTATAAGATTTCCAACTTGTCTCAAGAAACAAAATTAGGTACAGATATATTTTCCCCACTCCTACCTCCTGACTTCATCCAGTGTGCATATTACTATATAATGTTTGGTTAGTATAATGCCTATAAACTGTAAGCTATAATATACTAATGTTATGATTCTGAAAACATGACATTTTGCTGCGGATTTGTACCGATCAGTGAATCATAATTTTTAGCAGCGCTGTTCTAAATACTACAAATGTATTTGTTATACAGTATATTTAAAATAAATACTGCTTATAAGAATAAAAATCATTTTAACTAGTTTTTATTTTCTAACATCCATTATTTTTAATAAAATATGTACAACAGATGTAATTTAAATCTATTTACATAAAATGCAATGTCATGCTTTTGATGTTTCGCATAGCCTCCCATACCGTTTCACTATCTGAAAGAAACTTTGCAATTTCCCATGACTCTTGGATAATATAGGCTACTCTGGATGAAATTCATTTCAGGAATAGGGAATTTTGGGATAGTAATTTAAAACAGATATTTAAATCTCTCAGACTGTTGTTGACGTAGAAATGTGATGTCTCGGTGACGTCACAAATGTCATCAATGGGTAACATCATGCATTGATATAACAAAGCAAACCATAAAAATTTCGACGTATGACGAAACAATGATTGATGTAATAATGACAAAAGCTCCATATATCAATTACTATATCATCATAGTCGCGCCAAAATGTTTTATTTTTCCATCATTGCTTACAAGTAGACTACCATTTTGTATTGTAGTTATGAAAAACTCTGCAAACCAGAAACTAATATTAATTAAATTACATAAACTAATTCAGTACAATATTTCCCTATAAATGATGTGCCAGAAATTCTCAGGTAACGTCAGGTATACAATTAGTAATTTTTTTTTGATTTACTTATGTCGCCATATCTCATGTAGAATATATTTTATCTGGCGGCGGTCAGTTTTAGAACCTATCACTGATTGACCAACACTCACGATGGGATCAATCGGATCAAGTCCGAAAAATTGACAATTGGGGACGCATTTTTTAAATTAATTTTTAATATTTCAGGGGAGGACACAATTTTTAATTGCCTTAGATTCTAATATTACTCGGGACAGCCCTGGTTGCTGACATTATGCTAAGTATACGGTTGCTGCTTTATTGATTTAAAAATGAAAGGAAAACTATCAATATGCAGAATATAAAAACATAAAAGATGAAATTTATATAAACTGTACAGTACAATATATTAATATTTGAAAAATTATTCTTTCAGGTTTCCTTTTGTACGTATACTGCTTCCTCAAGATCAAAAGTATCATTCATAATGAATCGAGAACTACAATATAAAGTACGAATTAAAGAAAATTCATACTTATTTTTCAAGATGACGTCATATTTGAGATGCTGCCTGTGACTGATGCAATTATTATTAGTTAATAATGATAATATAGACATTAATATGCCATTATAGTCTAAGGCTATAAGCAATAATATGCCTAAATGGTATCAAAACTCATCTCATATGTACAAAGTGCAATGGGAAAGAAACTATACGGCACATATACTCAAATGTATTGATTTACCATCTTTATTTGATTCCTCTCGGAAACCAGTTGAAATATTGCAGATTCTGTATGTGCAATTCTCTTCATGACTGATCTAAAGATCTAAGCATAAGTACCACCACCACAATTCTTTTTCATAAACATTAATGACTAATGACATTACACATTAAATTACTTACAACTGTAAAATTCTATTCTATATTCTCTTATTTTGCATATTAAAAGGATTAATATTTTATATTTGTTATTGAAAGTGTAAAATTTTTAAAATTACAATATATACAATCATTTAATTCTGGACACAGCTATACAAAGTTAATTTTATTGTTTACTTCTATTATAATTGTTTAAATAAAGTTTATTGAAATATGTGTCTTTTTAGTTTGTAATTTATGTACGTTAGTTTAATTAGCAAATTAAAAAAATAATCTATAAGAGAAAAAGCCTTTGAAATTAAAATTGCATAACTTCAGATTATGCAGAATCATTTATAAAATAGAAGTCCAAATTACGATCCTGATCTATACAACATGGGTATCAAATTCGATCTTGCTGAGGACTGTTTAACGATAATAAATATTGAAAGAACCGCCACTAAACATTCAAATCGTTGCATTCCCAATTGTTTGCTCTTTACAAAAATAATTATTTTATTTAAACATACTGTATTATAAATCTGAAAATCTCTGAATCTGCTGCCTGTATGTTCGCTTATAAACAAGAATGGCTGAAATGATTTTTATGAAACAATTTTTTTTAGTTAAAGAATTTATGTAAAAACTTATAAGAGGGGCATCATTAATTTATGTCCCCAGGATCGGCGTGATTTACATACAGTAAATTACTTTCACCAACAGTAGTAGTACAAGGTTATTTATGCCCAAATAACCAAGACGACGAATGACTACATCTATTCATAACATTTAATAAAAGTTTAAAAATATAAAATAAACCATTATATTTAAACCTTTAAAAAATACAATAAACTGCCCAGGCAACGCCGAACACGGGTTTGCTAGCAGCATAAAATAATAAAATAAAAAAAAAATTAAGTACATTCTTTATGTGAAACAAAGAAAGTAAATAAAATTAAGTTTATTTAATTTATGATTGAAATTAACGAGGTTTTACTAAATAATTGTTTATGAACTAGACATATCAGTTAAAATAAGTAAAATATACGATTGTAAAAAGTGTTTATGGCAATGGAGTGGACTGCACTGAGGAGTGCTGAAAGCTGAGAGTTTGACACGCTTGATATACGAAATGAAATCATCAACGTAGGGTATCGTCATCTAATGTATTCTAATTTTCTAGATGTAAAAATTTAATTTTAATTTTTTAATTTTAAAAATTTGGGCCATCTTTATTTATTTACTTATTTTCCAAGATGGCAAAACTTCGTTAATTCAAGTAATTCATTAAATCGAAGTAAATCACAATCCCAAACTCAAACAATCCATTTGTTAGTACGGTGGATAATTCGAAATACAACCAATTTTTAATTCATAACTGCATTTCAGCATAATTAGCCTAATATTTGTATTATTCGAAATTATTTTGTGATAAATTTCACTGGTTAAAAAATTAGCTGAAGATTTGGGCAAGAATTACTCGAAGTGTTATAGATAATTGATAGGAGATAACAAACCAGTAACAAGATACACAAGTACGTTTTTCAAACACAGGATAACAACACAGGTAGATCCTTTCCCATAAGTAAAGATTGCAAACAGATGCAAAATGTACAACTTTCCAAACAGATGCAACAATTACGTCAGAACATTGCTCTTCTTACTTTTTATTTGCCAATTCATCAGTAACATTTGATAATTCTAATTTTTCAGATAAATTCTTTTCTATTACTAGCAATCCTAAATCACTAAACCTATTTTGGATCATTGATGCTCTTAAATATGTCTTATAAGTTTGAGTTTTGAAAAATTCCTTTCACCTGATGCTACACTAATGGGTAATGTGAGGAAAAATCTTAAAGATATAAATAACTTTCAAGTTATTGAATGAATGAACATTCCTTGTTCAGTGAGGTTTTTAGAGAGATAGAGAATGAAACCCAAAGAAGATATTTCAAAGTTAGCAAAGCTATAAGTTTTAACAATGTTATGTTCCTATTTCATTGCCGATTATTATATTAAAATATTTTAAAATAAATTATGGGCTATATCGAATTTATTCCATTGGCCACCTGCATGCACACATGCCCTGCACATCTATTAGAACTGGCCTCATCTGGGTAATTCATTTTCCAATTATCTATTAATTGGAAATATATTGTAATTATATATTTAATAAATTTTCAAAAAGTAATAACTGATTGATAAACAAATTTTTTAAAATATTTCCTAATCTCATTTGCAAAAAGGGTAAGCATGAATCATCTGTTTTATTTTTGAGTAAACACAAGCTGTTTGAATTAAACTGATTTCAACTAGCAACACCAATTTTCAATTTATGTAATTTATTAATTCAATATATTAATTCTTGTTTATACTTTATTTTACACATTTAAATCAATATAATTTGATTTCATGATGTAATTTTCAAAATCAGAAATCAATCCAGTATATACTGTATATAATTATAACAGGAGATAAAATTAAAAAAAATTATTAGAATCATATAATCATATGCTTTTATAAATTAACATTGCAATATAATACTTAACCAATTTCCATATTATCATCAAAATTTTAAAATGCATTAAAAATATCAGATGATATATGAACTATCATCTTTATCTTATTATTGTTGTCATGGAACAAATATTGAATTCTTGAATATTTTCATATTGACTTCAATCAAATAAGCATCTATTCTATATATATTCTATATAAATGATTAATTTATTAATTCAATGCTGGATAAGGATGATAAATTATATATTTTGATAACAGTATTAAATATAATAATTAAATTAACTCTTAATGGAATCTCCACACCCTCAAATGAAATGGAAATTTGAATCACTTAATACAAATTTCATCACTAAATGAAATTTTATCCAATCAAATTCTTCATAGATGTGAGTAAAAGACTAACCATTAATTCATAATATTGAATTGTCAAATTTTTTTTATCAATTTGTAATACAACTTTTGATACTTGCTTTATTCTGAAAAATTGTATGACTGTAAACAAACTTTCCAGACTGAACTATACATTATATTTGCTAACATAAAAGCATTTTATCATGTTATGATGACTACATCTATATCTACCAGATTTGTGACGCCAAAGTAAAATTTCATACTTGTGTAAGCAGTTTATCAACATGATCATTATTTCTATATTTGCAGAACAATGATTAATAGTTGCATGTTGAACATTTAATTGATAAGCAAATTGGCAACTGGAATACTCTTGGCCATTAAGATTATTATTATTATTATTATTATTATTACTACTATTAATTACTTCATTTATATTTCTATGAATTTGATATGAATGCCTACTGCACATTTGATCATAAAGGACATAAATGTAATAGATTTTACTATATGCAGCTTTGTTAATTATAACTTCATTTTCATATGACTGTACATTAATTTGTTTAACATTTGTTTTCATACTAATAATCACAATATATCATCATAATATATATATATTCATAATAATGATGTATGTAAATATATTCATCCTCAAAGTATAACATATATCTACAAGAATTTTTTATTTCTATAATTTTATTTAATTCTTTAATTAATGAAATCAAACTATCAATTACATATTAAATTTCATGATCAATAATTTAAATAAAGATAAAAAGCATAGAAAAATCTTAATATATTATATTACTTTATTTTAAAATCATTTTAAATAAAAAAATTTTTTTATAAGAAATCAACACACACAATATTAAGTTATATATCTTATATATATATGAAGCATTTAATTATTTCAATCAATTTAAGAATTTACTTGTATATATTTAATGCATAGATAGAACAATGCAAATTCTTTAATATGTAATATTCATATTATAAGAACGATAAATTTCAAAAAACTAAATAATAAGATGTTCAAAATGGACAGTTTTAGTTTTTTGAATATTATAGAGTAACATGTAAATTTAAAAATAGATAAAAAAAATTTATATAAAATGCTGAATACTGTAGAATCTCCACTTTCTGGCAGACACACTGGATATACTGCAAGAAAAGATCTTATGTAAGAGTTTAAGTTAGCTTAGATTACAAATATATTTACATATATTTTTCTTTTAGCAGAAAATTTCATAATCATCATCAACATAAACTTAAATTGCTATATCTATATATAGATTTTATTCCAAGGATGAATCAATTTTATTCTGATATCTGATAAAATATAATATCAACTCTATTGTTTATAAGTATTTATAACAATGAACAAATATATTTATTTCTTAATGATCTTGGTTTCAAACAGTTAAATTACAGAATAAATCTTTTCTATAAATAATCGATAAATATTAAGTTTGAATATTTTTTCTTATACTGTTATACTAATAAACTGAGAAATTTGAGTATAATTATTGTTAAATTTATTTGAAAAGTTAGATCTAATTTTTTCAACATATCTACTGAAAACTCAGAAATATATTAAAAAACTATCCAAAAAAAGTAATATATAAAATCAGTCAATATTTTTTTATCTGAGTTATCATCAGTCATTATAGCCAAATTTGGATACATTTGCTGATTCCCTATATTAATAAATTACGATATTTTAATAATTTAATTTTATTACATATAGTATTGTATGTGAAATAATGCTTATGATATTAAAATTTTTTATTTATAATTTAATATTTTTTAGAATTTATGTTTAAAAAAATGCAGTTGATTCCAGTTAATCTGACTGTCAGTTTATCCAGCCAGCTAACTATATGGACCAAATGCTGAAGAACAAATCCAAAATAGGGAAAATACGTTGGGTTTGTTAAGATTATTTAGACCAAAATTTTGGTTTATCTAACCAATCCATTGGACTTCTTATCTCACTTTTCCAACATTCACACAATGTAAACCAGTACAATTTTATAGAAATTGTTTATCATTAGCAGAGGTGGCTCATACATTGGTACTGCAGAACTGCAGCACCCCAATTTTTCTCGATATATAAATAAATTAATAAATATATTTAATTTATAATATTTAATTTTATCATCAACAATCCTATACAATTCTCTTATTCTGTATAAAAAATAATAAAAATCTATCTTGTAGGGCTTAGGAGAGCAAAGAACATTAGCAGCATTGTGTTTATCACAGTGCCATATATATTGCTATTGATGCATGCTTGCACAAGCATATGCAGGCCATATTTAGATGTGTGGATGCAAGCTATTAGTGTAAAGTGGCACTATCCATCACACATTTCCACTATTGTTGGTTGTGCCAGTAGTAACGAGTTTGTAGTGCTTATAGTATTTACTCTATCTCTCTAAGTATTTGGACATTACAATTAAAGATATAATATTTTGAATTATAATAAACTGGATAATTTTATTGATAATAAACAATATTTTTTCATGAAACAAAACAAAAAGAATATATTTTATTTTTAAATAATTTTGAATTATACCAACTGTACAATTTTATCAACAATAAACTATTTTTTCATTTTTGATTTTTGCCATAATTTTGATATTTTATCCAAATACATATACATTGTATTTACAGTATGTATACACATTTTGAAGGTTGCAGAATCCCTACGATTTCAAGGCACCACTGATCACTAGTCCTATCACATTTCTTGGTAATTCTATTTGGTCAATGTTGTTATTATAAGCCTAGAAAATTTTACTATTCAAACAAACTCCTATGATTGTTCCAAATTGTATTAGTAGGCATGTCATTGAGCAATGACTCATATCTCTACTCCAATGTATATGTATATAATACATATTCATTGGGATAGAGATACATGTATTATATTTATTCATAGTATACTTCTATCTTTTCTTTATTGCAGTCATTGAATGTTTTAGTTTTGGTTTACAATAATACTGTATAGATGTGAAAAATTTTGGTTTATATACGGTTAAAATTCCATGTAAAAATTTATCAATAGGTAAAAAAATTTCTTCATTACACCATATTAAAAATCTTCCTTCTGAGTCATCGATATCTATCAGAGATTACTGGAAGTCCAAAAACATCCGTTATATGCCTAATCCACCAGAAAGAATTAAGAGAAAAATATGTGTTAAAAAGTAGTGGCCATCAATGAAATGGAGGCATGCAGGTCAAAAATGCCTTAATCAACAGCTTTTCTGTCATAACTGAAGGAGAGGATGCATATCAGTGGACCAATATTAAAAAAAAGGCAGAAGAGTTGACCAAGATACTGAATCATGACAGATTTAAAGCTACAGATGACTGATTATCCCAATGGAAATATAAACATGAGATTAAGAGACCATATAGTGAAAAAGAAAGTGATGATGATGATGAAAGCTAGGAGATGTCATAAAAAGTTCTTTTGATTCTCAACAACTATGCTGCTCACCTTAAGTGTACAGCTTGAAAAGCATCCAGTTGGAATTTCTATCTGCCAATACATCTTTGATATGTCTTTGGTATCAATGGATATGAAGATAATAAAAAATTTTGGAGAAAGTTGATAAATCACATATTAGAAGCAACTGAAGAAAATTTGATGATGTTTTTAACAATCATAGAAATGAGCAAAAATATTAGTTTTCTTCAGGAAGTAGATTTTCTTATAGAGTTGCCAATAAATTAATAATACAATGATTCAAAACTACTTTTCTTATTGCAGTTTTAAATATACACTTGTAGATAACAGAAACAGAAACAGCTAATGATAAAGTCATTCCAGAATTTCAAAACTTAGAAATTTTGAAGAATATGAAAGTATAAATACCTCTGTTGAATGTTACAGTGAAAATGAAAATTTGGAGAATGAAATTATCAAAAACATTTTGCTAAAAAATAATGAATGCAAGAAAGTGGTGAAGATAAATCACCAGAACAACAAACAGTGACCAGTGGCAGACTGGGCCACCAGGACTCAGGAATTGCCCAGTGGGCCAGACCTAATGGGGCTGTTGATGCTTGTAAACAATATATTATAGGTATTAAATTCCCTCATGCCTTGGGCAAAGATATACATTTTAAATTATAAGAAGAAAGCATTTTTCCATTATTTTAATCAAACCATAGAGATTAGAACATTAGTTATTAGTTGCACCTGAGCTCTTAAGCTTTAGCTTTCTGGAATAAAAGAATGATTTTCAAAGGACCTTACTAGCAAGGTTATAAATAAAATACCAGAGGAAATCAAATGTGCATAATTGACCATCCTGTGGATAATTATGCCCACAGTATGGGGAATTGTGCCCAATTTATTCCATATTAGAGCTGGAATGCAAATTTCTTTTAATCACCGCAGAACTAGTAGGTTTAGGTAATATTTATTAAGATATATAAAAACAAAATGATTTTGTAAAACTGATTACACAGAGGAAAAAATTTTCAAGATTAAGTACATATATCACAGAAAATTCTTAGTCATTTAGAATATGATAATCATGCATTAGAAACTAAACTTGATAAAGTCATAAAAGCAAGTACATATTCGATAAACTTTGGTGTGCATAATCCACTATGCCCATTCACCCCAATTTCCTTTATTATATTCTTATGACAAACTGAGTGCACTGGAGCAATACCAATGTTAACAGATTCAAAAATTTTCAGATCAGAAAATTTTAAAAAATGGATCAAAACAAATCAAAATCAATGAATTTCGATGTCTAAAGAATATTTAATGGGATAATTTATTAAAATTTTAAAATATATTATATGCATTATATGAGTTGTGTTAAGAATAAGTGGATTAACCTTATAATCTGTGGTTTATAGAAACAAAGCATTGAAGTTAATATGTTACAGAAAAATAACATGTGAAGCTAAATCACTAGGCTTTGGATTTCAACATATTGGATGTGTGTACTTTCCTTCTGAATCATGCATTTAAAATCCTGATCAAGTAAAGGGATGCTGGAGAGGTTCAAAGTAAATAGTCCACTTTACCAAAAATAATTTTTATGGTTAGTCCATTTTACAGATAAAAAATCACTTTACCATAGTGTTTACTGTTTTATAATTTGCTAATAAAAATTACAATAAGAAGCATCATAACAGAATAAAACATTTTATTCATTACAGTGAATGCTAGAAAGTAAACATTAGCCCTAATACACATTCTAGTCTGCATGTAATCCCTCTTCCTCATCCTCGAGGTCTGGAATTTTATCCATTTCTTCAATTTGTGATATACTCAACTTTTTGTAAAAGTCCTGATACACTGGTGAGATGAATTCTAAAAGACTCTACAAGTTTTTGACCTGTAACAAACACCTATATTTAATAAACAATAAACTGTATTAACAACATCTACGTGATTGGCAAAAAGCCTATTATCTTACTTCTGTTTGAGAAAGTTGTATTGGCTTCGTGAAGTCTCGAAGTGTAACCAGGCCCAGAGTTTTAGGTCGTCCCCTGATGTTCTTCTTTACTGAAAGTTCTTTGTATTCTTCATTTTGATCGTATGTAAATTTAAAAAGTATTCAAAACGGCTCCTTCTCTTTCACTTGAATACTTTTGATCTTAAGCCAGTGAACTTTATTGCCAACTGTGTCCACTTTACAGTTCACAGCTTGTGCTAAGAGGATTTTAATATCATTAAAGTCGTTGAGATTCATTTCATAGCACGCAAAACTAGGTCTCTTCGATTACTTGTAACCAATGTGAAGGTAGGTAAATTCCACAATTGGGTTTAGCTCGTTCAACAATACCAAAGTCTTTATCACAATCGCTATAGGAATCCCGGAAACAAAAAAATTGTGTGTTATTTCTTTTACATTATATTGTGAATTAGTCACAAGATACAACCAAAAGAGAGGTATGTAAATGTTTCTATTTTGTCCGCCACAGGGATCACTCCAACAATTTTTTCTTGTACTTTATTTGGGTTATAGATATTTCAGAATGCAGGATGCTACTTCATTCCTCTCCCGGTATGCTTGTCTCATTCCAAAGTAGCATGTGCCTATTTTCTTCCTTTAAATCATATATTCCAAGACAATATGTCCATAATTGCCGTTTTAGTTATATTATTCCACTAGTAAGAAGAGGCGTTGGTAACGTTTTCATAAGATCAATCGTGAATACAGATTTGCCAAAGGTTTCATCTTTAGCTTATTACCTTTGACTCTTTGTAACATTCTAAGCATTCTTGAATTTGCTTTTGGTGTTCCTCTAATTCGTTTTTTAACTCGTCCTTTGTTAGCTCCACTGTTACAGGATCTATTTTACATTTTAAACTGTCGCATGTCTTACACGTGTCTTTCTGAGGTGATGGAAGGATATATTGAATTTCATTTTAAATATTTTATTAAAAATTTGGGAGGAAACTATCTTCTAACTGCTTACATTGCATTCCTTTTTGTACAGTCTGAAGAGTTTTGCAAAATTTAAACCATGTTTGTTTTATTTGGATTCTTGTTTCTCGTGTAGTGAGATTCATATGTGGGAAACCGTTTTATGAAACCCACTATAATTTCACATTTTCTGCTGGAGTTTTGTTAGACGGTGGGTGTTGTCCTCTCTTATCAGGCCTTGCTACACCGCTGTCTCTAGAACCCTTCAGAAGTCTGTCAATTCTTCCTGTTGAAACCTGCAAAGTCATCTGAAACATTTCCTTACAAGTATGCATATCCTCGCCTTTCTCGTTTTTTATCTTATATGAACGAGTGGAATTTCTTCGTGATTTTTTGTTTAGTGTAACATTTGTTCTTTTTTCTTTCCTTTGCAAATGCAGCTAGAAAAATCGATTGAGTATTCCAAGAATCCAAATTATAAAATGATTCAAATAACATTTGCATTGCTTGTTTGCTGATTTTGTTATAGCACTTCTTTCGACAATTGCAATCTCCTAAATCACAAACTTTTTGTGGAATTTGAACATTATTTTTTGTGACATACTGTCGACCACGAATTCTTGCTTTCTTTCTCTTCTGCTGATTCCACTCCTGCTTGGTTCTCCTGCCTCCATTCGCTTATCAGCAACATTCAGATGTGTTCCATTATCATTTGCGGATACTCTATTACAAACTGAAACTTCAGAAGAACATCCACTACTAGGAATGTCGTTAGCATAAATTTCTGTACGATCACTGTCTTCTAGACCCTTCTGACTATCTACCTCCTCCAACCACTGAACAATAGTGCTAGTATTGTCTATGACCACCAAAATACGAGCAGAATTTTCACTTTCGCGCACACAGCCTGTAACCTGCATGTTATCAGCAATGTTTGATACTTTTGCGTAGAAATTCCAATCTGAAATGCCGTATAAAAACACTTCATTTTCGGATCCAGAAATTCCTTAATTCCGAACTGTTTTTGCCTTTTATAGAAAAATCTTTATCCAAGCAACTGAAATATTTTTCTATTGATATTAATTTTTCTATTAATTAATTGATAAATATTTTTCTATTAATTAATTTATCGCGATCACTTCAATATCGCAAATGATGAAACTTTGCATAAACTACATAGTTACTCGAAGAATAAAAATTTTGTGTTATCCGATTTGAAAACTGAGATTTTCACTCCTTTTCCTTACATACTATTAAAAATGTATCAGAAATCTTATATATGATACTAAAATAACAAAGGAATGCTATTTGTTTATGAGATATACAGTGTACGCATTGCTTAATTCACTTTAACAAATATGAAACTTTGGTGTAGTTAGATTAGCCAATTTGAATTACTAACAACTGCAGTGAGAAAAGCGAGAGGAATTTTCATCTCTGTTCTGTTTGGCGTAGAATGCCATCCCGAATCGGTTTATTAAAAAAATCTGCTTCGGTATTAAGTGTTGGGTTAGTCCACTTTACTATAACACGACTAATTTTCTATTTTATGTAGGCAATTGTTCTTATATAGATTCATATTTCTATATATTCATTAATATCCAGATAACTTATGGTTTAGCCATGACGTTCACGGATATGAATGACGAAGATTATAAAACATATATAAAACGAACGAAAACTATTTCTTAATCAAAAATCCATAGCTATCAAAAAGAAAAAGAAGAAAACATATTATAACATATCGTGAAATGATTAAAGTATTATTAAAACCATACAGAATTATTATTGAAGCCATACAGAAAACGCAAGTGAATTCAGATTAGGGTAAATATATAATATTGATTCTTTGTTGAGACTTTTTTTATTTTTTTCACATAGGAAAAGTCTATCCGTATATAGTAAAACTTTATTTGAATATCTTAAATATAAACAAGTATTCATTAATTTTTAATCTTTAGAAACATTTTCAAAAATAAAAAACTAATAGACGATGAGGAAATAAAACGACATATTTATATTCATTTACTTTGCAATAAAGTATTGGAATAATGCTTATCTTGTAAAGCTATGGCTTACCACCCTGGAAGATCCGGTTCAAATCAGGGTCCCATACCTCCAATTTTTCAGGAGGAGTCCGGGCCGGGCCGGTTGATTTACATCCTTCATCCATCCAGTTACCATGGGCGCTTCCAGTTGGCAAGCAGCTTACTAATCGCTTCTCAGCAAACCGTCTTGTTGGAATGAGCTGCCTAACTA
>WUQG02000006.1:97403-110551 GCA_011317285.2 Androctonus mauritanicus | reverse complement strand
AATGCAATGTATTTTGTATTATATTGTATTAATAAGCAAAATTATTTGCTTATTTTTCACTTATGTAAAACCTAACCGTATACCTCACTGTAAATATGGGTTCATTTTACGCCGGCTTTTGTAGGAACGGAATTGCGGCGTAAACAGGGCTACCTGTATTCTGTTAAAAATGTAAGTTTGTTATTATTGTGTATCCTTATTAGCACTTTGGCCTGTTGCTAGATTTATTTAATTTGCCTGTTAATAAATTTTTAATAAATTTGAATTGATTTGCATAAATTTTTGACTGAACAATTTTTTGTATTATAATTTACATTTGATTTTATTTATTACAATCTTATTTATTTTGTAATCTTTAATTTTTCTTACTAAACAATTTATCATGTTCTTTTTATAATTCCTTTTACATTGTTGACACTTTTTAGTACTTTTCTTTCACATTTACCTTTGCATGTTGTTGTCGTTTTTATAATAGAATTTTTTTGTTTCTACATTTCTGACTAATATTAGAATTTAAATATTATCCAAAAATTACCCATGGATTTTTGGTTAAAGCAATGAACTTTCAAACAAGGAGGGGTAAGTACTTCTGAGACATCAATTACTGGAGAATAAATGGTTTCTTCAAAAATTAATATTAAAAAGCAGGTGCCGTCTAAGAGAATACAAAAATGGAAATACGATGAAACTTATTTAAATTGGGGATTTACTTGTATTGATAATGCAGATGCCCCTGATGCATTGTGTTTTATGTAACAAAATACTAGTCAACAGTTCAATGGCTTCAGCCAAACTTCTTAGGCAGTTAGAAATGAAACACTCTGATTAGAAAGATAAAGATATATATTTTTTAAGAAACAACATGATTCGCTAGAAAAATCTAAACATCAAATGATTAAAATTACTAAAACTGAAAATGAAAGTGCAACAGAGGCATCTTTTCTCATGAGTTATTACATTGCTCATAATGGTGAAGCTCATACAGTTAGAGAGATGCTCATTAAGCCTTGTGTAAAAGACATTGTATCATGCATTGCATATTAAATGAAGAACCAGCTAAAAAAATAGATACATTACAATTATCAAATAATACTGTTTCATCCCACATCAAAGATATTTCTGCGAAAGCAGAGAAAGAGCTAATTCATTGATTTAAACTTTATAGTGAATCTGCATTGCAAATGGATGAGTCTACAGATATTGTAGGGCTTGCTGTATTACTGGTGTTTGTTCATTGTTATTTGATAATAGTACTTTAATAACTCACTACAGCACTTCTTGCAGTGAGTTATTAAAGTGATATTAGGGAATAGCAGTAACCTACTTCTGAGTTTATTGATAATAGTATTAAAGAAGATTTACTCATGCGTATATCTACAGGAAAGAGCTACTGGAGAAGATATATTCAACTGCATTAATAATTACAGTACACAACAGGAAATCGGTTGAGAGAAGTGTATTGATATTTGTACAGATGGTGCTCAGGCAATCGTAGGAAAGATGAAGGATGTTATAACATGTATCCTGCAAGTAACTACAAAAACCACAAAAAGTCATTGTGTTTTACATAGGCAAGCATTAGTAACAAAAAATTTTGACATATTTAAAAACCATTTTGGATGAAGCTGTAAAAATTATCAATTAATGTAAAATCTTGACCACTTTAGTTCAGATTATTTAAAATTTTATGCAATGAAATGGATAGTAGACATAGTGCACTTTTGTTACATATTGACGTGAGATGGCTATCAAGAGGAAAAACACTATGGAGACTTTGAACTTAATAGTGAGTTATTGGATTTTTTCATGCCAAATAATTTAGGACAGAATTTTATTGAATTTTTAAGAATTCCTTTATAGTTAACGTCTTGCATATTTGGCAGATATTTTTACTAAGTGCATGAAATTAATTTATGATTACAAGGAAAGAATATTACAATTTTTAAAGCAAGGGATAAAATTGTATGCTTTGTTAGGAAGTTAAAATTCTAGATTGCTGAAATTGAACAGAATAATTTTGATTGTTTTCCTACTCTATATGAATTTTTAAGTGAAATAAATTCTAAAGTAGATGGTAAAGTTTCCAACGTAATTTTAGAACACTTGCTTGATTTACAATCAACATCTTTGCAATATTTTCCAAAGTCTGATGAAAATAGTTCCTGGGTTAGGAATCCATTTTCAGTGACAGCCAAGAGGTTTCAGTGAAAATGATTATGAAAATCTTATTGACTTAATCAATGACTCTGATTTAAAAAAAAAAATAAGGAACTGTCATTAAATGATTTCTGGATAAATTTAACAGAAGAATATCCCAATCTGTCAAAACTAGCCATTTGTTTTGTTTCCTTTTATGACATATTTTTGTGAGGTAGAATTTTCATATTATGCGTCAACCAAATCAAAGTACAGAAACAGCTTCGACGCTTTACTGGATATGAGAATTCAGCTTTCTAATATTATGCCTAATATAAAAAGAATTTGTAATTCAAAGACCCAAAAACATCAAAGCCACTAAGAATATAATATTACACTATATACATTAGTTTATTTTATTATTTTTATGTTTTATTTTATATAATTACTATTTGATGATAAATGCTTATTTTGCTTACTTACCTAATTTATTTATAATTAATGTCTACCTATACTATAAAATAACTAAGATGTTCTGTAAAAATTTCAGGATTTGTGAAGTGTTCCATCATAGAAAAAGTTTGAAAAACACTGCTCCTAGAAATTAGCAAACTAAACAAATGAAATTAAAACTTTTAAATATTATGTAGTGAAATAAATATTTACGATTAAATAACACTTGTATTTTGCTCAGTTTATAGACATTCTGCCACTTTGTAATTGTAAGAGACAAAACAGTAGTCACTAAGCAGAAAAATACTATTACAATTAAAGGAATGTTTTTGACCACTGTCAACTAGTCTTTTTTAGCTTATAATCTAAAGTTTCAAATGATCATTTCATAAAGAACTGAGACAATTTTACAGGTAATTTATTTACATGCATATAAAGTTATAAAAATGATTAAAGAATTGTGGAAAAATTCTTGATTTATTAATTACTTTCAGCACTGTTGGATTAGAATGTGGTGATGGTGGTGGTGCTAAAGAATTATTATATTTTATGATAAAATTAAATACACTGTTTCCTTAATAAGGATTGTGTGGGTTATATGAATTAGTATAAAAACATTGTCTGAAAAATTGTTATTAACTATACTGGTAATTTGACTAAGTTTTAACACGTTCATTACAATATTACTTTTCTGAAAGTTGTTTAATTGCCATATATTATTGTATTAAGCTTACAAGTACATATGCTCATTAGTTATTAGCCACTTCCTTTTTTTAATTATTATTAATTAAAAAAGGGCAGTCAATCTTTCTTTTCAATCTTTCATCGCACACAATCAAGTCAATCATATTCCTCTGATCTCTTTCACATCTCTCCTAAATGCACTAATAGATGGCCTTGTGCTTAAAGATGATGTTTGAGATAAATAATGTTCTTTTATCACAGACTTCTAGCAGTCGCTCTGCATTGTCATTCGTTCTAGGATCAGTTTAATTCCCAACCAATATTCCACATATCTCTTTCCACGTCATCTCTGCTATTCAAATCTTCTTCCACAATTGTTCATTGCCATGACTCATTTATCACATCATTCAGTTCACACCAAAATTTCTATTTTTTGTTCTCACTTAAGACATCTACAAGAGCATACATTACAATACTGTCTTTAGTCCAGTGTTTCATTGTTACCCATATTTTTCTGTCATTCACCCACTTGTATTCTGATATACATTTTTTTATTCTCTCATTCATCAGCACATTCACACCACTTCTTGTTTGCTCATTACTTTTTTATTCAAGATCAAATTCCTTAATATCATTCTTTATACACTCAAATGCACACTGCTTTCAAGATGTCTCACTTGTAAAAAGCAAATCCAGTCTATATTTTAAATCTCTCTCATAAGCAGTTGTCCCTTTCACTTTGCTATTTCTATTCCACACAACTAATCTTCATTCATACTTCTGTTTCTCTTCTCATTGACCTCTGTCCAGTTTTAAATACATGCTTATAGGCTAATTTTCTTTCCTTTGAGCTTTGAAAATCACAAAAATTTCATATTGGTGATTAGTCAATAATGATCACTAATATATTCAAATTCTTTAACATTTTATATGATGTAATTTCTTTATTATTATAATTTTCTTGATCCCTCCTAAATGCTGTATTTTCATTGTATAATCATAAACTACTGATTTTGTTGACTTTATGTAATTTTATTGTGATGATTTCCTAACCACTCTTTTTAGCCATTTTTTTTTGCCTTTCAAACTTGTTATGAAGTACAGAATTGGTAATTTAGTATTTGCTTCATTTATTCACCTGGTATTTTAAACATTGTGAGCAGTAGAATCTCCTACATCTGCATTTTTCAAGCAGTGATATGCAAGCAATCACTGATGATGTGTAGTCTTTACTTCCTATTTGTATACATGAAATATTTTTATTGGTGATAGTGAAATTTTTGAATTTTGGTTTTAGTGGTATACATTTATGAAAAGGTTGAGAACTGCTGCCCTACATTATTCATAGTTTTTATGGCTTTCATGTAAATGATATAAATATATTTGTATATATATATCCATCTCTTTTACATCATATAATATCATTTGATATTCTTTTTTTCTATCACTATCCTATATGCAGTAAATAAACAGTTATTCATAAAAGGATATAAATGCTTCTCTTTTATATCTGTATGGTTCATTTGACTGTGTTAGTATTTGTATTAGTGTATAAGTAGGCTTTCATTACATATCTATGTTATGCTATTTGCAAATGAACAACCAGGAAATGAATTTCACTAATACTTTTTGCTCTAGCTTAAATGTTGCTTATGGCAGCAAGATATTACTATTACAAGAGAGAAGTTTTCTAATTGAAAAAGACCAGTATATGCAATTGTTTGTAGACTTTTTTCAAGAACAGGTTATATGAAGGATCTAGTGGATCCCTCATATAATCTGTTCTTGTATATAACCTGTGTTACCATTTGTAATCTGTATATAATCTCTGTTATATACAGGTTATATTTGTATCATTTGTATACAGGTTACAGGTTAAATTGCACCATTTGTATATAATCTCTGTTATATACAAATGGTGCAATGGCAAAATTGAATAGATTGCTAAGAAATAGAAATCTTCCACAATTTTTAAGCCATAAGAAGTCTCCAAATCCTGTTTGTACAAGACTTTTTAGCTATATTAAAATCCAAAAGAGCTCAATAGCAGTACATCCCATCATTGAAAAACAACACTCCCCAATCTATAAACTTAAAAAAACTTATTAAAATATCCCTCAAGTTTTACTAAATACTATCGATATCAAATTTCATTGTCAGAGATATTTCTTGAGAAATTATATGAAATGACGCAATGTCAATGAAGTGTTAACAGTAATAGATGTTGAAAAGATGTTCCCATCACTGAAACTCCAACCTACATGCTTGGTTCTATACAGATTCCAATTGGAATAAATTTCAGATGAAATGAGTTTAGCAACCACACTTAGGAATGTTCCTAATGTAATTTTTTGAGAGTTGTATTTTAGATTGTAAGGTATTCTATAAACAACAGGGAGTACCCATAAGGAGCTCAATGCTAGGAGACCTAGCAGAAATACTACTGCATTATTTGGAAGATAAAATTCTGTTAAATTTTAATACCTCTATAAAATCTTACATGAGATGTTGATAATCTCTTTATTATTTGATTAGGCTAGGACAGGACAACTGATCTCTAAAAAGCCTTTGATGATGAAAAAGTTGGGTTGCCTTTTAAACTAGACCAAAAAGTATTGGTGAAATACATTTCCTTTTGATGCCCATCTGCAAGTAGCATAATATAGATATGTAACAAAAGTATTTAGAAAGCCTACTTATACTTCAACACTAATACCAGCATTGTCAAATGAATGGTATAGATATAAAAGAATGACCTTTTACATCATCAAACAGTTTACTCATTCCACAATTGGAAGATATGATTATATGATGGTAAGAGATATGGATATGCATACAAATGTGTCTGATTTACATAAAAGTCATAAAAATTATGAATAATGTAGGAGATTCTCCTGTCAGAATGTACACACTAGAAGGCAAATAAATGAAATAAATACTAGATTACTGATTCTCCCTAACAAGTTTGAAATATTAAAAAAAGTAGATAAAAAGGTAGCTAGGAATTAGCATATAGATGGAACCTTTTAGTATTCACCACCTTAAGAAATGAAAAAAGATAGGTATAGCCAAGACCTTAGATCAGGTGTGTATGTTATCTCAATTTGAAATAATGATTTATGCAGATCTAAAGAACATGTAGGTATGACTAAGTGCAATCTCAAAGATAGAATCAATGAACATAAAAATGATATAAGGAGGGTAATGTAACAAGTTCTTACAAAAAGGTTTTGAAATGAAAGAATATCATAAAAACAACTCCCAGAAATGTGTTTGTTTACTCTTTCACTGTTTAAGAACTATCTGTAGCAATTTTTTAACTTTAACTTCCAGTGCTATGTTATAATTTATTATTTTTGTTTTTAATTTATATTTTTGTAATGCATAACATTCAAATTAAATTAAGCTAATGTTTATATTTATATGCAATCAGTTTTTTACCATATGCTTTATATAATTTATTTCTTTTTCAGTTTTTAATTAAATACGTTTTTGAATCAGTATTCATATTCTAAATTTTCTTTTGTTGTTGTTTCTATGGAAACACTAATTCTTTAATAATCTTTGTTTGCTGATGAGGGTTACTTTATGTAATGGAAAACATTTCAATAAATATTTTTATTGTTTTTCTACTGCTATTTTAATGCTAGTTTATTTATAATTTTTCTTAAATCTAGTTCACTATTGAAATAAATAAGGCCACTTTGATAAAATGCTAGACTTACAGTATTGAAATATTGCAATGTGACAAGAAGGAAAAACTGGATAAAGAACAAAACACAATTTGTGTTCTGCTCTTCATCCAGCTTTTCCTTCACATTTCTCTACGACATTAATGGTTATAGAAAAAGATATTGAACTATAATTATTGTTATCTATTTCAATATGGAATTCTTTTGTTATGAGGTGCAATAAGTTTTAAACAGTCACCAGTTTGATCAGATCAGAGAAACATTTAAAAAACTGAGTTTCTATAAATTTATTATCATATATATTCATGAATAAATTGAAATTTTTTCAAAAAAAATAATAATTTTGAAGAAGGGGTCATCTTATATCATAGCATAATCAAAAATTGGAAAATTTTATTGAAGTATTTATTATAATTTATTGTGAAGTTTATGTTATGATTTTATTGAAGTGTTTGTTCTGTAGAAAATATCAAAGAAATATTAAAAGTTTTTGATTTTCAAATCTCAACAAAAATATTTAAAATTTAAATGCTAAAAAATCAGGAACTGGATTCACAAAAAATGTCGTTGTTTATGATGATGATAAATATAACATCCTAATTATTTGTTCTAAATACTATTCACAAAACACATCGTAAACTATTGACAGTTAGTGATGAAATTATTATTGTCTTGTTCGGGTGGAAATGACATCAATTTTTCCACGAATATAACCAATAACAAAATGAGCTGACTTGAGTAAAATTGAAAAATAAGGGGAGAGAAAGAAAACAGTGTTTTACTCCTACAGAATTACAGTCATTAATAGATGGATATGAAAAAAGACAAAGAATTTTGGAATCTCCATTAGATGCAAAAATAACTGCAAGGGAAAAGGAAATGGAAATGTATTGGAGGAAAATTTGTATGGAGGTTAATGCTGTCAGTAGCATGTGTCGAAGAAATGAGGAGAAAATAAAGAGATTTTAAAAGTATTTCCAAGAAAAAAAAGGTAAAAAATATTTAAAAATATAAGAAAACTATAATATAAGTAATTAAATAACTTAGATGACATCATATCAAAGTCTTTAATGTAAAAAAACTTGCAATATACTTTATAGTAATAATAAATATAGCCAATATAATTTTTTATAAGTGCTACCAAAATAATTTTTAAATTAATTTTTACTATTTAGCAGTTTATAAATTGATGAATATACTAAAAAATGCATTTTGTCAAATGTTTACATGTACAGTACATACTATTTTCCTTTTATGTTTTGGTTGCTATTGCAAGTTCACATAGCATTAAAATTTGTATTTTAATAGTTTAACTATATAAAAAAAATATCAATTTAAATGCGACATTTACCCCTAAAAATTTTATATTTTGTTAAAAATGTTTTAAATAATAATACAAAAAGTTATATATTCACTACTAGGACAACAGTTATCAATATCATATTTAATGCATTTTTTATACAGTATAGCAGTTATTTTATCAATATTAAATACACTTTAAATAATGTAATGTATATTTTTATTTACAGGTGCAGCAATTAAAAGATCTTTTTCACAAACAGGTGGTGGTGTAGCAGATAATCCCTCTCAAGATGTACAAGAAGAAAGAATTATGCTCTTTAAGAGAAACTGCAATAAGTGGAATTAAAGATGGATTAGAAATTAGACTTCCAATGTCTACATCTCAAGGTTTAATAAACTTTTTTTCAGGCTTTACTATCATTTATCTAGCAATCAAAATTACTAAAAAGTATTGTTTTAAGTTTCAGATTATATTCTTTAATATCTTTTTTATTCTGTCTCTTTAATGAATAAAGTACTTTAATATAAATATTTTCATTTTCACTTGAGAATGAAAAACATCTTTTACTTTACAGATGATTTACTTGAACTGCCATCAAACACTATAAATGTAGCAGATAACAATCTTGAAACTGAAGAAAATATCTCATTAACTGTGCAAACTAGAAAGGAGAGAAGCATCCATTGGTTAATAGCTGTTTGCGAGATAAAAAGAAATATTAAAGCACTAAAAAATCTTGTTAATGTACAAAAACAGTTAGTAGATTTAAAATCTCAAGAACTAGAAATAAAAAAGAAATATCATGAGATAGGAAGTTTACTTTTAGAAAATATTTTGAATAATAAAAATCATTATATTTAATAAAATTTATTTTTGTTTTTATTTTGTCTTATTAAATAAAAACACTGTCTTGAAAGCAAGATAAATTTTTTTAATACAAGAAGAAGATCTATACAATTTATTAAACTATTTTATAAGAAAAATCTTGTAATTAATTATCTTCTCAATTCTTGAGCATGAACATTAACAGCATCTGTACAGATTTCAATGTCATCATCTTCCATGTTTAATTCGTCTGTATATGGGGTATTATTTATTTTGCAAATATTATGCAGAACGGAGGCTGCAATTATAAATTTTACACAGTGCTCACCTCTAGATCAGTGTAAAGTACCTCCAGATTTATCCAGACATCAAAATCATAATTTTAATTGTCTAAAATATCTTTCAATAACAACTTGAGTTTTTGAATGACAGCTGTTATATTTTTCTTCAGCATTATTTGTAGATCCATTTATAAGTGTTAATAACCATTGCTGAAGAGCATATCCACTATTTCTAAAATAAAGTACAGTGATACCTTGACTTATGAGTGTTTCGAGATACAAGCCGTCTCTCTTGCTTTGAGTTGTGAGCTAAAATTCGGGTTACAGTCAGTGGCTAGTGGCAAAGTAAATGCCGCCCAGAGCATAACATCAACCCTGGGCAGCACTTACTTTGCCCCTGTGACAGACCTTTGTTAACCCCTTAATATTGCCACTTAAAATAAAATAAAAATTAATGCAGAAAAAAATGAATAGCAAAATACATTATATGTATTAATATTGTAAACCTCTCTGACAGATTAGAATTTTTTTAGCACTTTCATAGTTCTAGAAAATAAAATAAAATATGGATAAAAAAAACTGATTAGGTCTAGCAGCACTAAATCTTACAGAAATTCTAGAGTATTCTAAAATTCTGGGGTTAACAGTGTGTGAGAGACCTTTGTTAAGTACTATAATAAAATTAATTTATAGAATTGTGATAAAATTTTATAATACTGTATTAAAGAGAGAGATACCAACTCAGCTGTTATATTTCTCTAATATCTTCAAGTCGTCTGATCTCAACAGTAAATGCTGTACATTATATATAATAAAACCAGTTTCTTGCAGTACATTCTGTTGTGTTGTGTTTTTATACAGTATTCATTATTTATAAGCACATTTTTTTCTTATTTAAAACATATAACAAAAAAACAATATTTTTGGGGATCTAGAACAGATTACGCATTTCAATTCATTTCAGTAGGGAAAATTGATTCGACATATAAGTAATTCGAATTATGATTATGATTTTAATTCATTCCATGACAGAATTATTCATTCTGTCATGGAATGAATTAAAATCATAAGTCGAGGTACTACTGTATCTGTGATTAAAAGATTCATTCACATCATGACAATGATAACATAAAAAATTAGATATTATATAATGTTAGATAAATAAACTAATGGATAACCAGTTACAGTAAAACTTCGATCTAATGTTTTCCAAGGGGATGGCGAAACAAAACGTTAGATTGAGGAAAACGTTAGATCGGGAAACGGCAAAATAAAAAAGACATACATGTATAGGTAACGCGGACCTGCAAAATTTTGCAATATGAAGAAATTACTAGTGAAATTTACAACCAAAAAAGTAGAAAATGTGCAGGTTATTGGCTGTAAGCCATATGCATTGCGACAATTGGTGCTAATGTCGTACCGATATGTATATTTTCCATGAGAAACTTATAACAACATGTGAGAGGACGGGATGTAATAATAATTCTGTCAAACGTTACATCGAAAATTATTTGCATGAGTTTGGTGATATAGCGACCAGAAAATTTGAACGTTAGACAGAGGAAAACGTTAGATCGAAGTTTTACTGTACTTTGTTACATATTCTGTATTCTTTAATTTACAAATAAACCTTCAAACAACTGGATATAAATGCATTTTATAACAAATATATTTCTAAGCATTTACATTATTCTTATTTTTCGAATAATTAAGCATAAAAATTTCATATTTTATAAAAAATTTTTTAATCATAGAAATATAAAACTAACCATTTTTAATGTGATATCATAATTTTCATGACCCCTCCCTCCCCTAAAGCGTGACATAGTTTATGGATGGTCTCTTGCAAAAAGATCTTATATGCTTAATAAGTCCTCATTTGGAACAGCTATTTTATTTATTCATTCTATAATGTGTGTACTGATAAGATTGTTTAGTCGTGATTATCTGCAATGTGCCAATTTTTAAAATAACTTTTAGTTTAGTAATCTTTAATTATTTCCTACTGATATAACGAAATAATAAAACTATATGTTAAATTTGTGTAGGAGCAATGCCATTAAACGATTCGTTATTTTTAATAATACCTTTCTGCATTGTATAAGAGGAAATGTTTATGGTCAAAGTTTTTCGAAATGTTGCGCATCATTGAACAGAAATATTTCCTTGAACTGATTAACATCCATTGTTTTATATAGTATTTGTTTTGATTTCTTGTAAAAATATAAATTTTCTATATCCAAAATGGAATGTAAATATAATATATATTTTACATTTATATTTAAGATGCAGCGTATTTCAAAAATGAGTACTTACAAACTTTTTACAGTATTTTCGATTGCTTGTATCGAATAATCTCATAAATGATATGATATAGCCATCATATTTCATAAAATTATTTCTAATGATCTGAATTAAATAAATAGAGTATTCAATATTTTTTAGAATGTGTGCAATATTCTAAAAAAAAAATTTCGAGTAATACAATTATTGGATAAACTTTATATCTTAATTGGCAGATGGCGCGAAGATTCAAGTTCTTTAACAAATTTGCTTCCTGATAGCCTCACAGTGGATAGCCTAAATTAGAATGAAAATTTCTCTATTTTCCATCACAAATATTTTTTTAGTGTTTTCTTTTTTCTTTTTATATTTTAACTTAATTTATTTTCCCAAAATTTAGAAATATTAAATTTTGATTATTTAGTCTGGTCTAAATAAATGATATAAAACATGATTTCAGAGATTGATTTTTAAACAATATACTGTATATTATATATTATTTATTATATTATAGAGATCATAAAAAACAAATATAAATTTTATTAAATTCAAGTATCTTAATGATTATAATATACGAACTCTATCGGCCGGATTGAAACGTCTCGGTTTTCATGATCCGGCCCGGTCTGGACCGTCGATCTCCATCCTCCACAATCCGACTGACCCCTCTGCAGGGTTGGGCCTGTGGAAGGCTTGTTTCGCCCCATCACATAGTATTCTTCCAGAATGGTGTGTGGCGTCATCTGTTGATAAAAAATAAATATATATGAACACTTATACTAAGATGTCATTGGAAATAATGCTTGATGGTTTGATTATATATCGAGAACTGGATGTGCTAAAATTACAATATTTGAAAATATTCTATACACAAGATACAATCTCAATAAATAATAAATATTTAAATCAATAATCGATTTTTATCTAAAATAATTCGAAGACTGGTCAGGCAGTGCTAGTATTGCATATATTCATAGATATTATATACTATATAATATCATAACTACTCTAATGCAGCGGTCTCAAATTTATTCTCTTCAAAGGGCCATTTTAGATATCTTTGATTGGTTGGGGATCAGATCTAAAATTAATTTTTACGGGAGAGAGAAAGATTGTCATATGAGATAAATAGTCTAAGGCAGTTTCCCAAACTTTCGACATCTGTGTACCCCCCTACTATAATTTTCGTAATGCCGAGTACCTTCGGCAAAAACAAAAATTGTATATACTTTAATAACAATCAAAACATATTTATTTTTTCCTTTTTTAGTACAGTACAACTCCAATTATCCGAACTCCAACTATCCGAATCGTTTTCGGAATTTAATTAAAAAAATTAAGATGGAAACGTACTGCGATTCGCAAAATAATGATTCTGTCTACGTTCGCTATTGTCCCCTCCGCGGATGACGACAGTCAAACAGCTTACTTTGACAGAGATGTTCAGCAAGCAATGACTTTCAGCACTTGTAAGTACTGTACAGTACG
>WUQG02000006.1:80192-93687 GCA_011317285.2 Androctonus mauritanicus | reverse complement strand
ACAGGGGGAGTTAGGGCTTGTTTGGATTATACGTTTGGTTATCGGTAATCAATCCCCTGTGTGGTTTACTAAAGATTATGCATACAAAATCCTACTATAGGAGTTTAAACCTAATGACAAGCCAGCCAGAAGAGCTTTTGCAAATGTCAGGTTCGTTCACATTGATATGGATCAGAATTTCCTATTATGTTTATTTCTTTGATTACACTATTTTACATATCAGGATATGCGAACTGGCACAACATTTGAATTTGAGGTTCAGAAAATCTATTCATCATTCAAGAACACATTTGGGATAGTTCAAAAAATAACATGTGGTGTGGTCTGAAAACAGATGATCAGATCTTACTTCTTTGTTGAAGCAGCAGTGACAGGTGTAACTTACCTGAATATGTTATAACAATTTGCTTTCCCCAACTTCAGCATATCATGATCTTTTCTTTCAACGAAATGGCATTCTTCCACACTGGAAATCAGAAGTTCATAAAGGACAAAAATTTTCCTGGCTGCTGGATTGAACAGGAGGACAATTTCATGGCCATCCAGATCCACAGACCTAACTTCCCTAGATTTCTTTTTATGGGTATATGTCAAAGACAAGGTTTAGTGTGTGAAATGTACAACTTGAAAAACTTCTGTGAAAGAATCATTGAAGCAGTTACAAGTGTCACACCATATATGTTCCTCAGCATTTGGAGAGAAATTGAGTTTCGGCTCAACATCATCACTATCACTAATGATGCATAGGTGAAGATTAGTTAATTCTTTCTCAAAAATCTGGCAAGTTTTCTTGTTTTTGTACATATTTTATTCAGTTGTATCATATCTGGTTCTAAAGTAAAAACAAAAATAAATTCCAGAATTTAAATGTAGACACCCTGTATTTTAAGTTCAAACTTATTTCTTTTATTCAAGTCCATTAATTATTAATGATTCACTTGTAATAAATACATTGTATATCATATCAAACAGAAAATCTTATTGTATAAATTGATATTGTCAGTTGTCAGATATGAAAATTCATAATCAGTAAAAATAAATTTTTCAACTCATTATTACATACTATGAATGTAAATCAATCCATTTTGAAGAAAAATAATATATAAAAAAAAAAAGGATACAGCAACAAAATATTAAAATACTATATAGAGAGTATTTCTAATTAAACAGATAAGTGAAATTAAATTCATACAAATATCAAATTAATTAAATGTATATACATTGATCTTATCTCTTAAATCATTTTTATTGTAAGACAAAATAACATTATGTATATAACAATTTTTCTTGATATGATAAATTTAATTCAATTTTTTTGTTTTCTTCATACATTAAATGACTAGAACTTATTTTTCACTACTGACTAAAAACTGAAAATGTTCTGAATCATCTCTCGACAAGTATAGAACAACAATCCAATTAAAATACAGTAAATCTTATTTTTTGCTGTCATTATAATTAATTTTCACTATAATCACAAAGTATGTTTAAATTTTATATTTTTCATTTCTGGAATCAAAAACACATTTTTAAATACAGCAATACTGTCAAATCATTTTAATAATGTCATGTCCAATTTAAAACTATTATTGAAAATTGAAAACAAGAAGCAATAATAAATGCATCTAAAGCAACAGTTCCAAACTTGCCCTTTTTGGGGCTAATGTCACATTTATTATAACTCCAATAGTATATTAGAAGAAACAGGCAGTCCCAAGTTATATAAATGAATCATTCTGCAAAACCTTATGCAAGTCAAAACATACATATGTCAGAAAACACATTATACAGTACTAGTATGTCACAATGATGTAACACTAAAAATATTTATATTAAACAATAAGCACATAAGTTACTTGATAAAGTAGTCGGTTACCTCTTGGAGGATCTGGATTCAATTCTAATCCCGAACTCAGATCCATCCAGAAAAATTGAAGGGATCCAGAAAAATTATATCTTCATTATTGAATGTATGTTCAATAATGAAGGTATAATTTAGAAATATTATTATTGAAAAATAATCTTACATAAGTATAGATCTATGCATGTCAGATCTACATAAGTTAAGGATTGCCTGTATTCTGAAAAAAAGCAATTCAGCTGATTTTATGAAACATTTGAAAATCATTTAAAAATTTTTAATAAATTGTATTCAAATTCTATAAAACAATGGTTTTTCAAGTTTGAAGTGGAAGTTTTATATTGATAAAATTCTATCATTTACAAACCATTTTATAAAGTAAAATATTTTTATAAATCTAGTATTTATCTTTTTTTCTTCTTTACAGTAACACATTTTAATAAAATAATCTGAAGTACTGCAATATTTATAATGAACTGTTCCAATTCCAGAAACAACAAATAAACTTCAAATGCTTTTATTAATCTATGATTCAATCAAAACACTTAAGATGCTTTATAGGAATTCATTTGCAAAAGAATTTTAATTCTATGATCACCTGTACATTTATTTATTTAGTATCCATTGGTTGGTTTTTCTTTTGAAAAGATTCTTTAATCTTCAATTTTATTATAA
This sequence comes from Androctonus mauritanicus, assembly GCA_011317285.2. NCBI lineage: Eukaryota > Metazoa > Arthropoda > Arachnida > Scorpiones > Buthidae > Androctonus > Androctonus mauritanicus. The sequence continues at coordinate 91,151 of WUQG02000006.1, read as the reverse complement.
AAATAAATTAAAAAAGGTTGAAATAATAATAAAATTTAATAATCAACAATATAAGAAGATTAAGTATTTAATATAATTTACAAATTAAAATACTCTAAAATTTAGATGATATAATAAAAATACTGTATTCTTACTATGATTATTAAGTAATCAATAATCATATCTACAAGAATGTTTCAATAATAAGATAACAAAGCATTTCAAATGAATAAATTTATCTATTTAATATCTTGCCAGATCAGAATAAATAGAGCTCTGGTTCATAACAAAGTCAACAGACTGTCATCTATTGATCATAATGTCCAATATCAGTTTCAAGATGTCAGGACACATGGAAACAAAGCATAGTTTAAGCATTGGTGTGCACAGTGTAATCTGATTTCTGTGCATAAAGAATACAAAATCAATAGAAATTCATTGCTAATTCATATATGGAGCCAATATTATATGTCATGAAAATAGATTTGTGTATGATGCAATGCTTTTAATAATAGTAGGATAGACAAAATGAACAATGATCTGGCCAACCAATCATATCACTATGAATAATATCAGTTGCTTTGAAGGCCTGATTTGGGCAAATAGATGTATTAGATTTACTGATATTGAAAACAGTTCAATATCTCACTGGGCAGTGTATAGCATCAACCTCAAGCAACAGAGTAATAGCAAAGTATGCATTTGTTGGATATCAACACAACTAACAAATGGTTGTAAATTCACTTGAATAGGATTTTCTCTCCTAAATTTGACACACTATCATCAAGAAGGAATGCAATTCCCTGTGATAATGTATTAAATGTAGCATTGTTGATGTGATAAAATGTGAATTATGTCTTTAAAATGTGATTATTATCAGTTGAAACAAGCATCCAAGATGTGAGAAAATTCTCTCTCTCTCTCTCTCCATTAAAATACAAAGTAATTTAATCAATAAAGAACATGAAAACAGTATTTCAGGATTACAAAGATATGCTTCTATTGACTTTCTCAATTGGGAGACCTATAAATGCTAACTGTTACTGTCAATATTGAACAAGTTGAAACAAGTCATTTGTTGGTAATGACCTGGACTGCTGCACCAGATACCATCTGCCTGCACAATAACATCAGGTCACACATTGCCAACAGCATCTATAAGTTGTTATGACACTACCCATGGGAGGTGCTGAACCATCAACCTCTTACCCCTGATCTAGTACAAAATGATCTCTCTTTTCAGACTCTTGAAGAATTTGGTCAAAAGGTGACTTGCATTTGATGGTAAAGTTGTGGAGGTTGTGATGTCCTGGCTTCAAGCATTTGACACCAATTTCTTCTACTCTAAGATTGATGTCTTGATGCACCAGAAAATAAATTGTCAGACAAAAATGTAAAACTAATCTGTAGCAAGGTTGTATTATTGCATTATCTTGTTTCCTTATTTATTGAAATATCCTAGTAGATTTGCATTTAATTATTTTTTAACTGAATGATGTTAAAAAATAACTGAAAAAGAATTATGTATTAAAAGAGCATAAGAAAAAAATTATGTAATTTTACATCATCAATCCATATTAACATTAAACTAATTTAATCTAAAACTCATCCTTGCTTATAATTTGTTCAACTAGAATATTCTAAGATTACTATCTGCTCTCAAAACAATTAAAACCATCACAAGCTCTTTTATTAGAAAAATATATATTTAATTTAACATAATACACCAATAAAATAAATTAGACCTAATATAAATTGTGCAGGTTTATGTAAAATAATGTTTTTAATTTGTTAAATTTTAGATAAGAAAGTTTATTCAAATAGCACGCTTTAAATTTTAAAAAAAGGGGATTTACCAAATTTGAATTCTTTAGAATACAACATTCTATTCTTAAGTTTTGTAAGTTGATGAGGCTGTAAGGAAAACTGAAAGTACTTCTAATTTATGTTTTATTAATGTATTATGTTAAATTAAACATATACTTTTCAGCTAAAAGAACTTGTGTTTGTCTTTATTTGTTCAACTATTTCCAATAATCTAGAATAAATAAAAATACAGGAATATCAGAGTTATGAACTTTAAAATAGGATATTCATATGCCTTAAATATGATGATAAAATGATCTAGCAACAAAATATATTAAAAACTAACTACATAACACTTAATGTATTATCAAAGTATTTCAAGAACAGAGAGCTTCTACTGAAAATCTTCATCTTATAATTGAGTATTTCAGAAATTTGAATATAAAACACTACTGACTAGTTTAGTCAATAACATACATTACACAATATATACAACACATCAGCCCCTGAAACATTAAATTTAAAATAATAAACTTTTCAATTTACAAATAAATACTAGAAATGGATTAAGTTCATTAGACAACAGCTTGTAAAGTCAACTAAAAATCAATAGTATCAGGTATCCCATAAATGTCATCTTAAGCATATCCCACAGAACTGCTCCTTCTGGCAACCAGACGATGAAGTAGACCAAAAGATATGATAAGATGTATTGCACAGCATGCACTTCATGTAATTTGAAGCAGAGAACAGCAGTTGTATATATATGTTTATAACGTCCCTTGTACTGTTAAAGTTTATAGAAAATGGCAGTGTCTGAAGAACACAAGGCATATTATACTGTATGAGTTTAAAAGACAAGAAAGTACATACAGCAACTGTAGCAACATGAAACATCAATACCATATATGGGTAGGCTACCTGAATGCCAGAAAGTGTCAAGGATGATTCCAGAAATTCTGATCAGGGAACAGGACTTTCACAGATATGCCATGCAAAGGATAACCTGTTGAATAATGATGTGCTGAGATTGTTATTAAGAGAAATCCAGAAGCAACGGTCAAGAAATTGGCCACAACCATATTATTCATCCCATTCAACTATTCATAGACATCTATAGGACCTTTGTTGTGTGTCAAAACTTAGTAAATGGATACCCCATGACCTCAGACAACAAAATCTGCAACAACATGTGGACATTTGTACTTCCTTCCTTGCTCTTCCACGAAAAGGAGCCATTTTTGAACAGTGGTTACAGGAAATGAAAAATAGGTTGTGCACTACAACATTAAGCACAAACATTGGTGGCTTCCAAACAAATTTTGCCTGCAATAGTGGCTATATCTAGACATTTTCCACATAAGGTTTTGTTGAATGTTTGATAGGATATGCAAGGCATAATCCATTACAAGCTTCTGCAAATGAACCAAATCATTAGAGGGGAGGTCTACTGTCAAGAGCATTTATGCACTGTTTTGCAGAAAAATCGTACAACACTCTTAATTATAAAGGCATGATTATTCAACAGGACAATGTGAAAACACACATAATAAGACTGATTTGTGCCAAGTTGCAGGAGTTCAGATAGGAAAAATTTTCCAATCCAGCATATTCCATGACCTCACACCATCTGATTAACATCTGTTTTGCAGCCTCAAACACTATCTTGCTGGGGAAAATTTTGATATGTTGAGGAAGTGCATCAAATCCTGTCTGAATTTTTTTGGATTGAAACTCATGGACTTTCTTCAAGTCTGGCATTCAAAAACTTGTTGAACAGTGGGAGAAAGTAATAAGTACTAGAGGCACTTATTATGATGATTAAAAAATCTGTTCCAAATAAACTTTGTTTGTTTTCTTCACATGTGCAAAAAAAACAACATTATTCATGGGATGAGCTGATAGTATTGCTAATGTGTTTAAGAAAATCCAACATAGACAAGTCAAATAAATTTACAAATACAGATTATAATAAGACTAATAATAAAGATGTGCTTTTGTTATATATACAAGTATGATTCATAAAAGTTATAAATTTTCTATAGCTCATTTTCATATAAAAGTAAATAATATAAATGATTTGAATAACTAGTAAGATGTATTATACATTATTCTGCATGAAGATACAGGGATATCCTACTTAATGGACTTTCAACTATAAAAACATACAAACAATATTACTATTTATTACTACTATAACATGCCAACATCCATCATAATGTACTATCAATGTTACATTTAAAATTTCTACCATTTCAAAACTTACATAATATGAGTATGAAATGGCTGGCACTATACAGTACAATACAAAGTGGAAGAAAAATCTGTAGCCCTCTAATTGATAACTATCATAAATTTCAAAAAATCTATTAATTCCAGGAAATAGGAAGTCATGGATGGGCTGCCTGATGGTGACCTTCAAATGAGTTGATTATGCAAATGAGTGCATTTGCAAATCCTATCTCAAACCATAACAGAAAGGAAATCCTAATTACAAACATATTCAGTATTCGATTCTTAACACTAAAAAACTTCATCAAAATCAGATGAATAGTTCACCCAAAACTGAAACAAAAACATTTACATTCAAAAGGTTGAATTTATTTCTGATATGTAAATAACAAACCAACACCAAAACATATTATCCCAAATCAATAAATTGAAAACAAAGTCTAATCAATAAGCAAAAACTAATCAAGGGTGTGCTCAAAATGTCTCACTAGCACCTACAATAGATACAGTTGAATATGATGATGGATGGAATTCCTCACAGCTTTTAGAATATCAGTAAAAATCTATACAAGCAGTAATGATGCAGTCTTGAAGATCCTCTATTGTTATTATGCAAGAATGAAAGTTGTTGTAGCCTCATTAATTGCTGTTTGTGGGCAACCTGATCTGGGCATTTCAAGGAATTGGCATATGATAGATCTAAATGTTCACAGTGAGGAAGGTCTTTTTTGATAAAGTCAAGTTGCAGCAGCAACAATTAATTATATTAGCAGTACCATAATATATAGCCATGGTAATTATTTCATTAAGTGTGTACTCGTTGTACTGTACATGTACATTGAACTGTGCATGCATGAATGTGACTTTTTATGTCAATTGAACAGTAAAATGACATTGTTGTGGAAATCTCCAGAAATTTCTAAAACCAGATGTGAAAGGACATGTGACACAATTTACATGTAAAAATATTTTTGTTTCATTTTTGGGTGAACTATTCACACAATTTTGAAGTGTTTTTAATGTTTAGAACTGAATGCTGAACAAGTTTGTAATTGGAAATTTTTCCCTTTCTGTAATGGTTTACGAGTTAGGAATTGCAAGTGTACTCATTTGCATAATCAGCTCATTTGAAGGTTATCATCAGATAGCCCACCTATAACTTCCTATTTGTTGGTATTAACAGATTTTTGAAGTTATGATAGTTATTTAGAGAGTAAGACTTTTCTTCCACCCTGTATATATCATACCATATAACATATTTTATTTTTATATTTCATTATAATAAATTTATTTTTTTAATAAATAAAACAGATAAGATTTTAATTTTGGATTTTACAAAATATAATAGTTACTGTATTTCTTCAAGCATTCAAAAATCAGAACATAAAAAATATAAGGTTCTAGTTTAAGTAAATTTTGTATTTTATTATATTCATTATTATAAGACAAATTTTTATATTTTTTGATGGCTTTCAAATAAAGATGCATCTTACAATTGACATCAAAACAAATTTTTATTTTCTAATTTCAAAAATAAATTATAACAATATCAATCATTTATTAATGAGTTTTTCTAACAGCAAGCATTATTTAAATAAGTCAAATATAAAAGTGAAATAATAATAAAATGCATAAAAGAAATGTTATCATAATGAAATGAAATGTAACTAAAATATAATGATCATCAGAAACATAAATCTGGAGTCCCAGGTAAGTTCAAAATTATTATTGATATTTGCTAATTGAACAGAATTATTAGAGATCACCATATATATATATCAGACAGTGATTTTCAACGCTACAGTCTGTCACAATGTACTGAATTTAGCATATAATAGTGCATAATATCTGTACAAAAAACTTTAAAAAAATAACATTTTGAATATATAAACCTAAAATATGAAATAATGTATTATCTTAACATTTAATAAATAATATAAAAATATGTTATTATTTGAGAAAATACAATCACATTAATTTTAACATATAAAATCATTTATTTTTTGCTGAAGAAAAGCAAAATGCATCTCATTACTTGAAACAATCATTTATTATAGGAACATAATTAATGCAATTATAAGTTGTTTTTAATAAACTTAATGCATTAGTAAGTATCAATATAAAAGTCTAAAATGTTATACAATAAAAATATACAATTTACTCTTAAATAAAGCACTCTTTGCAGTATACATTTACTAACAACTTTAATCAAAACAAACAAATGTTTTTGGTGGTTCTTACCACCATCATCAGATTACATATACAGTTTAAGCCAATAAACGTTAGAATCTATTCTAACGTTTACTGGCTTAAACTGTGTATGTAGTGTATGTAGTTTATTGGCTTAAACTGTGTGTGTACAGTTTAAGCCAATAAACGTTAGAATCTATTCTAACGTTTACTGGCTTAAACTGTGTATGTAACCTGATGATGGTGGTAAGAACCACCAAAAACGTTTGTTTGTTTTGATTAAAGTTGTTAGTAAATGTGTACTGCAAAGAGTGCTTTATTTAAGAGTAAAATGGATTAAGAAATAAAAGAAGCAGTTTTTGAACTTAAGATGAAAAATATACAATACATACACATTTCTATAAACCAAGCATTTTTTTTTAAATTATCAGAAATATAAAAAACAGTAAAACATATCTCCTATTACCTTTTCCTTTCAAACTGAAATCAGTTATTAAAAATTTCTTCTGGACAATTCACTTGCATAGCATGTGAAACAAGTTTGTTTTTTCAAATGGAAAGTTATAGTTTCATTAACAAAACACTAATTAATTAGACATCTTGCTATCATATAATACTACATAAAAATCAAGCACTCAATGCAAGCATAAACAAAAGAACCTGTTCTTTTGTTATTAGACCTTGGCACTGAAGAGGGACCTGCAATGGTCCGAAAACGTTATGCCACAATAAAGAACAAGTTATGCTTGCTTTGAGTGCTTGATTTTTGTGTAGACTTTAATAAAATTTAATTCTACTCATTTTTTACAATTTTTTCATAAATTATTTTCTTATGACTAATATTTTTGAAGATATTTAGGAATAACAAAACCACTAAAAAGAATGTATAGATTAAAAATAATATTTCTATAGGCCAAGCATTTTTACCTGGCCTATAGAAATATTTAACAAAACAAAAATTATCATAAATGCAGATAATCATTAAATATTAAAATAGCTGCTCATTTTTTACAATTTTTCATAAAAAGATAATTATAATAATATGTACAAATATTTAGATATTGATAATTCTTGCTCTCATGACAAAAATTAAGTCAGCAACACTAATATGCATGCTTGAATCCACTAGTTATCTGTCACATTTCTTGTAAGATCCTTTCTTTCCTCATGCTTTCCGATACTTTTTCACTTCATTTTTTATTCTTTTTAAAAGATTAAACTGTAAGAGTTTGTCTTCTATCTCTTTCAATAATAAAAATAGTAAATTTTTGTCCATATGGCAACAGAAAGATAATCATTTTTCAATACCCAAATATCTCTGAAAATATCAGGTGTAGGAAAATAATTGATATGGGGAGGAAAAAACACAAAAAATGAATAAATTAGATTTTCTTAAAAACTATATGTTCCATTTGAAAAACTTGTATCACATGTTTTTTCACACAAGCAGATGCATAGAAGAAATTTTTAATAATTGATTTCAATTTTAAGAAAAAAAATAACAGGAGACATGTTTTACAGTTTTCTTTTTAATTTCTGGCATTGATAATGTCTGGTCCATAGATATGTGGGCACCTTATATATGAATTATGTACCAATCATATGATATTTAATCTGAAATACTGTGGTAATATGAGAAAAGATTTAAAACCCATGTTTTTTATTCTATTTTGAAATGGAAAAAGACAAATATCCCATTATTATTCATACTAAATCATATTATTCAATGAATTAAAACCACAAGTTCAGTAACAGGAAAAAAAAAAATTATTACACTATAAAAAAAAAAGTACTTTCAGCTTTCATTACACAAGATTGAAGAGAATGGCAGAATTCTCATGGCATTTTAGAATTCTGATGAACCAAAAATTTAAAATTTTAAAAATAATTACATATTTTAAATTTAAGAAAAATAAAAATAACATGCAAGATTATATAAAATAAAATAAAACAAAACTAGAAATACAAAATAAAAAATAATACAAAGTAAGCCTGATGACAAGAACCTAAACATATAGAATGAAAGATTAAAGTTTGGCAAGATATGTTATTAAAAATAAATTATAGAATAGAGGTTACTATATATATATATATATATATATATCTTGGCTTTAATAATAATAATAATCAATGAGTCTGACAATGTTAAATATACCAAATCTAAAAGGGTGACAGATCTGGGAGGTCATTATTTAGCATATTCTTAAAATTCTTACTTCCAAAATTTCAATGGCCTCTATAGTTCTATCATCAACCAGTTTAAGGAATTTCAATCATTCTAGCTTTACAACAGTCTATAGTTAATTGCATTTCATAACGAGTGCTTCATGTAATCAAAAGGAGAAATAACATAAATCAACCTAACTAGGGGATACTAATCAAATAATCTAAAGTAGCTAAATTTACTCCTAGTATATTATTTTAGAATTAAGCTTTTTTTAAATAATTATTTTTTAATTTCTATTATGGTGCCACCATCGGTTGGACTATTGATTATTTAAATTTAGGTTAATGTGGCACCACCTATTATTTAATAATTGAATTTTAATTTTGACTAAATTCCTAAAATAAAAATTATGTCTTGACCCAGAGTCTAATTAGGACCTTCAGGTATCTGTCCCAACACATTAACCAGTTATACTACTAAGTTAACATGCAGATTATCATTTCAGAAAATGTACTGTATATATTAACCATTTTGGAATAATTATTGAACTAGGCCAGGAATTGGCAAACTATGGCTCTTTGGATATGTACATGTGGCTCTAAAGTTAAATTGAAAATGGAAATAAAACTATCATAGTTTCATTTATAAAATTTTTAAAGATTTTTATTCATATAATGGTGATTTCATTTATTTTATAGGTCTCACAAAACTTCATGGTACTAAGATGCACAAAGCATGTCAGGGAGGGGTTATACAGAGGGAGTGAAAGGGATGGTTGAGCACATTTTTTGGCTGTACTGCCTACCAAGTGACAAATAAGTGAGTGCATGGGCACCCTTTAATGGGCAAGGTAATCAGGCAAGCAAAATCTGTCAATTCCACAAAAATCTGATAGTGTTTCAATAATTTATTCAAATTTTATGAAATTGTGGGCATTTCACTTAGCTTGTGTTATGCACAATCATAGAATAAAGACATAAAAATATATTTATGGCTCGAATAATTTTTAAATTGTTGTGAGGGACAGGTTTGGCTCTTCTGTCTCAAAAGTTTGTTGACCCCTGGACTAAATTGATATCAGTGCTCCTGAACAGGCTAACTGTGCAGCTACAAGCTCTCATAGCTACATTATGATATCTAACTTAAGTCAAGCTGTCTGTCTAAATGTGCTATGAGAGTTCAGGGTTTTATAATTAGTCCATTCAATTAGTTGGATTATTATTCCAAAGCATAACTTTTTTAAAATGATAATTTGCCAGTTGCCTTGGTAATCTAACTGGTTAAGTTGTCAAGATAGATATCCAAAAGATCCTAGATATTACTATTATGTAGTTCCAAAAGTACTGAATTCAATTTATATACAATGGGTCTTCATTTAATGTCTTCTCTATTGTTTTACTATTACATTGTCAGCAAAAACTAAATTAATTAAAAAATTAAAAATTTTAAGGTAACAAAACAATAAAGTTCTATTTATTACATTTCCCTTCATAAAAGAAAAAAAAAATGGCAGAAACCTGTAATTTATAGAAAATAAGATAACCATATTTTATATGAGTACTAAATGAAGTATATACACTGCTGCCCTCCAAAAGTTAAGCATGAAATGCAAGTTTGAAGAGAGTAACATCCAATGGGTATTTTTCCCTGAAATTATATGTGGTATTAAGCCTAAACTTGGAATAATATCCAAATAGAAATTCCCAATAGATACCATACATGCCATAAATTATATGTGGTATTGCATGTTTTGATGCAATACTGTAAGTAGTAAAGCCTCAAAGGATGTACCTGCGTGTTTGTGCTTCCCGCCATGTTGGCTGAGAGGTGGTTTTTCTTTCATCGTATTACTGTTCGAGTATAATAATAATAATGTTTTTTATAATGCTGTATTTAATTGAAAAGTTGCTAATTGTTTAATATTCTTTAAAATTAATTAGGTTATGATTTATTATTTATTACCTTTTTGTATCAATCAATGAAAAATGTAAATTAATAGAGTTATATAAGAACCTCCGTGGGAGGGCGGAGGTGTTCCTCTTCTGGTTGTGATGGACATCGTTGACTGATGAGAAAGTAGTGTGTTTTATGGATTGTCTACGTTTTCGAAAACTGTTTTATTTGTATTATAGAGTTATTGTTATGTGGAGTAAAGACTTTAGGCTGGAAGAGGAAAATACCGCTTACTTTATTTATAGTTTGGATTTTTTGTAAGTCAAGTTTGTTTTAATTTAAAAATAAAATATTTGTTTTGTGCAGCATGGAGTATTTTCTTGGAGGCTGTTCGACTTATTCAAGGATGCTTTGAAACTCGGGAGTTAAGGGCTCAGTTTATTTTGTATGCACCGAAACGTTCTACTGTTGAGGGGGCACGGGGTGGTAGTTTTCGTCAGGGTTTTGGCCAAGGGCCAAACATGACAACACTTTTGTAAGTGGTTTCTGAGTCTAATAAATTATATATTTTTATTATTATTTAACTTGTTTTGAGAATATATTAAGAAACTAGCACTTTATAGCAGGTGTAAGAACAAAAATAAACTTTAATACTAACGTTTTCAACGCTCATCGCGTCATCTTCAGGTACA
>WUQG02000006.1:60025-78050 GCA_011317285.2 Androctonus mauritanicus | reverse complement strand
CCAAACTCTTCCCGTACCCCTGGGGGTACGCGTACCACACTTTGGGAAACACTGCCGTAGAGGATGTAGTTCACTGCATGCGCGCTCTATAAACAGGGTTAACGTGAAGCGACTATTGAATCAGTATTATTTTTTCAACATCTGAATGTGAACTTAACGTTTCTATGCAAACTTAAGACGATGTTTAAATGTCATTTTTATCAATGTTGATTAAACATTAGTTTTGAACATGGTTAAAACGTAATATCCATATCATTCCTTCGTTCAAATAATATCCCTATAAAGCAGTTGAAACAAATGTTAAATGAATATAATTTTTTAAAATTTAAATGTTAAGAAAACGTTTAATAATCATTTTAATCAATGTTGACTAGACGTTAGTTTTGAACATTATTAAAACGCAGCACACCATCGTTCCTTCATTTAAATAATAATTTAAACAATAAAATACTTTATAATAAGGTACCAATTTATCACAGTCAATTTAAATTTCCTACTTTATTTTTCATCCAGCTGTGTGTTTGCATACATAAATAATTTTATACGGTTCACATCAAATATTTAATTTATGATATATTTTTTTATTTCCTCTGTTCTTCGAATATCGCAACCGATTGCCTATTGTTGTCTACATAAATGCATCTGTTGCGTCATTTCCTACTCCCTGCATTCTCACTGCTCCTGAAACCATATTAATTAAAATATTGAAATTCTACAATATCATTACATTAACATAATATTAACTAAATTTATTTACTCCATAATTGCTTCGTTTAAGTCAGTCGAGTCTTTGTAAACTTTCCTCTCCTTTTCCGTCTGTATAACTACTATCTAAATTCAGAGCAACATCAGAATAATGAACTGTTCTATTCAAAATTTTATAATAAAAATTATTCAAATATTTTATTAGTAATAAGAAAGAAAATATTGGTTTAACAAAGGACGTTTTATAAAACAATTATTTGAGTTTAATTCATGAATCATTTTTGAATAACTTAATTTATTTACATATCTTTCTTTCTTTTCTATAGGTAAGCTTGGTGGCTAAATTTTGATTGTCCCTTTCCATTCAAATAGAGTACTAAGAGAGCTGTAATGGGACAAAATGAAGGACAATAAAAGGAACTGATCTAGCCCAGCCTGTGTGATGACATGTATGAGTACTTATCTCTATAGCGCATTCATTCAGATAACAATAATTGCAGCATCTAATGAACTAAAAAAAATTCCCCTTTTCTCTTTCCTTTTTTTAGATTCCCAGGAACCAGGAAATTTTCGAACAATAAGAGTCCAATGTGGCGGCGTGTTATCTTGCTATCATATTTGGCTGATCTTCCAACTAGGATAACATGTAGCATATCCAGAGAGATCATCGCTGTCACTGTTCTTTCCGTAAAGAAAAAAGGCTTCAAAATTTCTGAACATAATAAATAAAACGTCTTCAATTACAATTTCATATTCTGTAAGCAATTTTTTTGTTGTTTCCGATATGAAATTATAATCTACAGAACCTCGACAATAATTTAGAATCATTCTGTATAAGATAAAACAATTTCATTAAAAATGTATAAATAACTACTGTTTCATATTTTGTGCAATGTATTGATTTTTAATATTCATATACCCATGTAGTAAAATATTAGAAATATTAAATTATGATTATTGAATAATCTAGCAACTGATTAAAATTTTACAATTACTGGATAGATAGCAATGTATAAATTTTTCCTAGAAATTTGTTAATTTGTTAATGACATATTACATTGCTAAGTATATCAGGTTGTATAAGTGGATGAATACCTAAATAAGTGACCTTAAAGTTTATCTAATGATCAAACATTTGTCAAGTTTCAAGTTAACTATAGTAACTTGAAAAATTATGCAGTTATGTTAGTATAATTTGCACGAATTTATACTTTAACAAATATTATTTAGAAAGAACAAATATTTCATACCAACTGTAATTCAATTAGCTTTATGATAATATAAGCTTTTAAATATCAAACGAAATCGATCCATAAAATAATTTTACAAATTAAATAATTCTTTCTAGAGACAATATAATGAAAATTGAAAAAAAATGATCATTTTTCGATATATATAGTACATAATGCCACAACCTTAAGAAATTCAATATTCTTCCAAGTAATTCTTCTTGACCTAATGGCCCGTGGTAAAATAGTTGCTTACTTGGAGATTTCGGTTCAAATCCCTGTTCCATATCTGCAGTTTTTCAGGACGGGTCCAGACTCGATCGCTAAACCCATCTTTCAATCTGGTTGACTCCATCATGAACCCACAAGACTTTTAGGCCCCCTGTGTTGGGCTGTAAAAATGGCTGCCGCCAGTACTTTCTTCAGATCGGAGCGTGGAATGACATGGAATCATAAGTTCATGAATCATATGGATATTATGACAGTTATATTAAAGAATATCTGAATTACTGAAATTGTATACGAAACCAACATGTAAAAAATCAAAACCAAGTTTTTTCTAATATAGCCTATATTTTTCAAACTATGACCAACTAACGCTGGGTATCCTTTTCTAGTATAATATAAGAGTATAATTGTATTATTATAGAAACTATTTTTATTATATTTTGGAATATAATAAAAATAGTTTCTATTGGAATATATTGGAAAAACAATTTTAATTGTTTTTCCAATATATTCGCTAAATTTAATTAAATCATTGGAATTGGTATTTAAAATTTCTTCTCTAATCTATCATTATGCAGTCAATGAACAAATTTAGATATATCCATTGACTGCATAGATTGCGAACATTTGATTTTTCTCATTTATCTGTGTCTATCTATATTGATACGTACAATATACAAAAATATTTTCGTTGTTAATATTTGAATGCAATTCTTAAAAGTTTGGTCCAAGATTTTTAGTATTTTATATTAGATAAATTAAATAATAAATAAGAATAAGATAATAAAGAAAAACTCTAGAACTTTATTACCAAATATTATATATCAAGGGTGACGAACCTTTTTAAAGTTGCGTGTAAAAACTTGCTAAAATTTTATAAAAACTATCTTTCGCGTAACAGTTCGAATGTTAATTTAACTTAAAGCAATATATCAATGCCAAGTTTTGCTCATCCAAAAAATTTGCTAGCGTGCCATAATTTCCTATTTCCTGATATATTATATGACAAATATTTTTTAAACACATAACTATAGATTAATTCTGTTTTATGCAATAAAATTATATATTATAAAAATAAAAATTTTTATGATTATATTTTTAAAAGAAAGTTATCTATTATTATTTATGCAAAAATTTAAATTCATAAAATAATTTGAGAAAATTTTATAGCAGCATACACGTTTCAAGATATTTGAATTATTAGGCTATATTATATTCATTACTGTTAATATATTGATTTATCTTTGGAATAAATGAAGAAAAGTTATAACAATCTTTATGTGGTATTTTTAATATTTTACTAATACAGAATTGTATAACCTTTGAATACAATAGTTTGAATGTTTTGATTCAAATAAATTCCGCAAATACTTTCTTGTAGATAAATAGTATTTTAGCTAATTGTTTTTAATTATATGTAGTTAATAATGCTATTTTGCTTCTATGATTTTTTCAAAAATGCAGTTAGATCGATAATATTTAAAAAGAAAAACATAAATAAGCTGATAAGTGTATATTTGAACGATAGGTTTTAAACAAATCATATTTACAGTTGTTTTATCATGTTAACATATACAGAAAATGATTATAAATTATGCAATTTTTTGCTTTTAGTGTAAAATTAAAATAAAATATAAATAATGCTTTCATTGAGAGTAAATAACATTATAAAATCTTTTGAATAAGTAAATACATTCTGTGAACGAAAAATAATTTCAAAGTTACATTAATTTTTTTTTTTTATTTCAAATATTTACCCCAAAAAGTTCGTAAATGGGAATGGCATAATTAATATTAGGGACTTTTTTGGACCAACTAAATAGTTCGAAAAAACCTGTACTTCGTAAATTGGAGATTCGTAAAAACTCGAGTCCACTGTCGTTATATTGGAATATTGTCACTAATGATTTCCAAAGCCAGGCTCGTCAGATATTCACAAGAATCACAAAATTTACAAGAAAATTAATATTCTATAAGAAAATTGCTCTACTAGCGTTGCTCTACATGTATTACTTAAATTTACTTGATGTTTTCTACGAATGAAAGATTCGTTAGATTAAATTTATGATCGAAACTTTCAGCTATTATTAATATCAAAATAATACCCACTTAAAATTACATGAACAGCACTATGAGTCGATGGAACAAGAGAAAACTGTATTAAGATCATAATAAAACGTTTGATTTAGAGAATTCAAAATTAGTACTATAGTTGTATAGTAAGATGGGTGAAAAACTATCATCTAAAATTTGAATGCCTTTGTAAAATTTCAATTTTATAGTAAATCTAACTGGCTGACAACAACTAATTATTTGTACATAAGTATGTTTTATTTAGTTTTTACGTTCAAATATCATTCATAGCTATTTGAACGTACAGAGATATTTGAATTTGTCATGTTTTAAAAAACTTTTAATGTTTCAAGTAGTTGAAATATATTTAACAAAATCATGTGTCAAAATTAATAAGCATGATATTGCATAATAAGGAATGATCCTTAAAACTTGAATGCTCTGCAATGTTTGATTTCAGAAAATATTTTGTTTACAGACAAACTGCAAATTTTTACATATATTTAAGTCACATTTTGCATAAAAATGTCTTAAATTCGAAAATTGTATAGTGTATGTTTTTATTTTTTTTAAACTGAATATGTTTGTTATTTACCCCTGGAGGTGGATAATATCCAGATTGCATCTGAAAAAAAAATTATATGTTATCAAATATACATTTCAAAGATATCTTTATGTATTTATTGTATATTATATATATTGTATATTCAGACAGAATCTTAAAAATAAAAATTATACTTGATATTATCATATATAAATATCTAGAAAATAATTTATTGTACTTTATTTTATAGCAATTAACACGCATAATTATTTTAATAGAAAAACTAAATACAGAATTATCTGTTTTATAAAAGAAAAATATCATTTATTCATTATTTGATATTTAAAATTGGAAATTTTACATTGTCTCTTATCTATAATGTGCACGTAATGCACGTTTAATATATAGTTTTTTCTTTAAAAGAAAATTGTGCATTATGATATATCGCCAAGAAATAAAAATACTATAGGCCTGTATAGACATATAATATTTTTATTTTCTTGTCTTTTCTTATCATTATTATTTCTTTTATTCATGTTGATATATCACAATGCCTATCCACATTGTTTTGTTAACCTCATTGCATTGAAAATCAGATTATAGTCAGCATAGTGAGAAAGATGTATTCCAGTAATATATATTACTGGAATACATCTTTTTTTATTTGATTGCCTGTTATTTTATATTAAGATTTTGAAACCATTTTTTTCTGTTTAACGCCACTTTCCACTCAGTAAGAGTAGGCCCTACTAAGTGGCGGGAAGTCAGCCGGATTGTGGAGGACGGGGATCAACGGACCGGGCCCGGACCCCATGATAAATATTTTCAAGGGGTGGGACCTGAGACTCGAACCCGGGTCCTCCAGAGTGGAAAGCCGAAACGTTTCCACGCGGCCAATCCGGCCGACCATCTGCTCACTTAGAACCGTTGAGTCTGCTGAACGTAGCCATTTATACTACTATACAACATGTTATCTCAAGATGCTGCATCCATGGATATATTGTGAGGGACAGGAGTTCGGTTGGATGTGCCACGTCTCACCCCACCTTCCGATTTCGTTTTTTTTTTTTTTTTTTTGTAAGAGGGGAGAAACGGAAAGAGGAATTTGGAGAGGAGTGAGAGACGCATCAAAAGGTGATATACGATAACGTATCGTATAGCCCAAGCCGTGGACTCTTGTTCCCGATACAATTAAATCATGTCGTAATAGTACACACAGGTATCGGTGATGATCAATATCCTAAATAATGTCCTCTTGATAAAAAAGAAAACATCCCATCTTTCTTTGACGAAGATGAAAGGTCAAGTTATCGGAGCTAGTATAAAAGTCCTATTGGGAGTTTTCGAGGCGAGATTGAACCAAAGGCTGAAAAGGAGTTGTTTTAGTCGAGTTGGTGGGTCGTTAAGATTTATGGCTTCTCTGCCGGAAATCCACAGTTCGTCTCCACTGTTTCATCACCACCGTTCATCCCTCCTGTTGATCTTCACTGTTCATTCCCTCATCAAAGAAAAAAACGTCGATCTTATCTTTGTTCCGACACCGTTCTGTTTGTGCCAGTGACTCCGAACTGAACTATGATTTTCTTAATTGGATTATTTTATTACTTAAAGATATTGTTCTTATAAATTGTCGGGATACTACTTTGTAAAGAGTTCTCTCTCTCTTTAGAACTCTCTAAAAGTCTAACAAAGGAAGCTATTGGTTTCACGAATCATAGTCTCTGTCAAGTGATGTTTAGCTTCATCATCCATCTTTACCCTTAACGCGCCGTTTATTGCAATAAGGTCTAACGCCTGTAGTTTTCGTCCGTCGTTCTCGCGCGCTTCACAGAAGTATGTTTAGGGCCATTTCAGAAAATATTGGAAATTCGAATCCCCAGCCAAAATTCATCTAACGATTTTTTTAAAAAACTCAAGTTTTAAACCTATGTTGCTTGATAACTCGGCAAATTCTTCTTGAGCGTTTAATGATAAATGACTGACATTAATCATTTCAGTTAAGTATGGTTTATGAATCCAATTTTCTTTTTCAACATTAAAATTTGAAGGAAAGTATTTTTGAAATTGTGTCTCCAGACACTTAAAATGATCAATTATAATTTTTAGAATTAAATCTTTGGAAAGGTTATTTTCAATTATAAAAGTATCTAAAGCTGTAAACATTTCTATAGATTCATTTTCCACTCTATTTTTCCATATGTTCACTTTCTTAACAAAACTTTCAATTTTATATTTCAACGTAAATATGCTACAATTATTTACTTGAAGTGACTTGATTAAATCATTCAATTTTTGAAAAATATCTGAAAAATAATATAGTTTTAAAAGACATAATTCGTTGTAAAAAAAAAAATCAACAAAATCGGATTTCTGTTCAGTTAAAAATATGATAAGTTCATCTTTCAATTAGTAATCTGTTTAAATTTCGTCCTCTTGAGATCCATCGTACTCCTGCATGTAGCAATAAGCCTTGGTAATCGGAATTCATATCTTTGCAAAGATTTGAAAATAGACGACAGTTAAGGGCTCGGCATTTTATGAAATTAATGATTTTGATAGCATCGTAAAGCACAGAATTTAAATCTAGTGATATTTTTTGGCTACGAGTGCTTCCCGTTGGATCATGCAATGAGTAAAAATGATATGTTCATTGCTATCAGCTTTAACTTTTGATAAAATCCAATATTCTCACCCGTCATTGCCTTGGCACTTGTAGACACCAACGCAATTATTCCATTGTAAACCCTCATTTGTGATAAATTCATTAATTTTAAAATAAATGTCTTCCCCTCTTGTGCGTGCTTCCAAAGGACGATAAAATAATAATTCTTTATGTATACTTCTTTCATAAACATATCTTATATAAACTAACAATTGTGCCAAGTTAGAAATATCAGTTGTTTCATCCAACTGAACTGCAAACTTTGGGCTGTTATTAAGCCTAATAATAAGCTGCTGCAATTGGTCATTACTGATTTCAGAA
Source organism: Androctonus mauritanicus (assembly GCA_011317285.2). Classification (NCBI taxonomy): domain Eukaryota; kingdom Metazoa; phylum Arthropoda; class Arachnida; order Scorpiones; family Buthidae; genus Androctonus; species Androctonus mauritanicus. Next base: position 70,288 of record WUQG02000006.1, on the reverse strand, counting down.
ATTTTTCTAGAAACAGTATCATTCAATAAAGGAATTTTACGAATTTCATCTCCATATTTTTTCCATGAACTATTTCCGACAATTTTATTGCAATAGGCAAAAACGAAATCTTCTCCTATCGTATAAGGGTTTTTATTTTTTGTAATTAAATAAGAAGTTTCGTAAGATGCAAGTAAATATTTTTCGTTGACAGCAAAAAATTTCTCAAAACATTGTTTTTCTGTATTTGAGGCTTTTAGAAGTCGTTCAAAGTATTCCTTTGGCTTATTGCAGCACGTTGCATGTTTGGTACTAAGATGTCGATTTAGTTTAAATGATTTCATGCTCTCATTAGCCAAAACTTCATTACAGATTAAACAATTTTGTTAATCGTAATGATCTGGAACAACCTAAGAAAATCCAAATGACAAAAACGAATCGTCATATTTTCTTTTTCTTGTCGAGTTAAATCCCGCTTTTTGCGTATTACAACCTGCTAGCGAGGAATCTGCTGCAGTATCATCACAATTTTTATCTCTTCTGTTTAAATGTAGCCACTTATTCATAACCAAAAAGATATTTTTCTTCTGAAATATAAATATCACAATTAAAAAATAGAATAAAAAATATACAGTAATATTCCGACTTACGTAAATTCGGAGATACATAACTTTTCATCCTGCCCCTTCGCCCATTTGTTTGTTCCACAATTACATAATCTATATATATGTATGTACTGTACAATACATATTTCATTTGTTGATTCGTTGATTAAGAGCCTTTAATTAAAACTACATATTATAAACTTTTATAATTTGTTGATTTCTTGGTAATAAAGAACCATTTAAGAATCTAATATATATGTACCTGAAATTAGATTTGGAAATCTGTAGGTAACCCGACTTACATAATTTTCGATTTACGTTATGCTTCCCGGGGTTTTTTTAATAAACTTATGAGATAAAATAAATTTATAAATTTAATTTAATATAATTCTTTTCTTGATTTTTATAACATAATATAATTGAACAAATTCGTTCTTATTTTGAATAAATAAGAATATATGACACACTGCTCTTTACTCATTATAAGTATTTTTCTATATGGAAATATATCTGTTTATCATATTAACCTACAATTTACAATTTACTCTTGCAATTATTATATTATAATAATAAATGTTGAAATTATTGTATCTTACCCTCTTTCTGAAGAAAAGCTATGTTTATAAGATCACCATCAGTTTGTCTATTAATAACTTCTGAAATAATTAATTATGAAATTTGATAGTGTTATTTCATCATTAAAGGCAAATTGGATGCCATCTCATTTAATTCTCTAATTTCAACCTATAAGAAAGTTGGAAATTCCGCCATTTTTAAATGGCAGATATAACTTCTCATCCTGCCCCTTCGCCCATATGTTAAATTTTCAGATACTTTTATAGAAAAATAAAATACGCTATAAATTATTATATACTGTATATAACAATTTGTATCGTATTATATATATATAATACTTTATACCTTATAATTTTACTTTACCTTATAACTTTATATATGTATATAAAGTTCAACTTGGAAAAATTAGATAATTTCAAAATATTAATTATTGCTATAAATATTAATCACAAATAGTTTTTATTAGCTTAATATTAATTATATATATACACTAATATTCTTAGAAAACTATAAAAATTAAATATTTTTAACTTTAAATATTATAATAAATTTTGATATGCTATTTTTGATTCATTTAATTAATAAAAGATTAATTTAATCGCTATAAAAATGTTTTTTTATATATATATATAATTTTCCACAAAAAATTCAATTTTGACGTTTTAGTAATTCCTTCTCTTTAGTAATTTATTTTTTTTTAAAGAAGAAGAATTCGTTTCTATTTTCCAATAAATCCATTTTCTCAGATTAATACCTGACAAATTATACATGACAAGTTATAGTCTTATAGAAAACTTTATATTAATAGTTTCCCACATTATTTCTCATCTATGACCGACATAACTGCAGTTTTTATATCCTCCATCTATCAATTTAAACAAATATTGAAGGGCTTATGATTTATTATCAAAGTGTTCATATTCTAATGTCATAAAATATCATTAAATGCATATTACTTTTTATTTAAGTTATAAATAATTTAATGATCTGAACAGTAATTCAAACGATGTAATTATCCTATATTGGTTGCATAAGAGTTTGTTTTGAACACTAATTATCAAGTATTCAATCGAAATAAATAATAATATCATTAATATTTAAAGTTTATTTATCAATAAATATCAGATATTTAACAAAAAATAATATTCGATATTATATCGTTATATAATTTAAAAATTATGTGCAAAATAGTAATTTAGATATATAACAACTGGCTATCCATTTCACCCTGATTTACATATAATAAAATATTGAATTATCAGGAATACAGAGAGACCTGACATGCAAATCCGACTAAGAAAACACATTGCTAAATGAACAACCTTTATATAAATATTCCTTCAAATTTTATTAAATATCTGAAGAAATATTATCTCTGTTTTTTTTCATATAACCTACTTTATTGATATTCTAATTTCAGCGAAGAAATCGATGGAAAAGGCATATTTATTAATGGATATAACTGTTTTTGCTAGGTCTTTGATATGTGATATAATTGTATATAATGATTATATCATTATTTACAGTTTAGAACACACATCAGTTTACTTTAGCAACCTCATAATAACTTTGTAAATAGAGCTTAATCCGATTTTTCCATTTAATCTTCTTTATTACCCCTAAAATATTTCGTAAATTATTGCCGAAGCGAAAGTACAACTAAATTTTTTTTATCTATATGTAATTAATTTTACTAAATTTCACTTTTTTATTTTTAAATTTTTTGCTTAAATTTTTATCTAATTAATTTCCGAAAATATTAGGTCATATTTATTATTTTATTGTTTTGTCTTTCCTTCTTAATGAATAGATATTAATATTTATTATTATTATTATTTTATCAAATCTCTTCAATAATTTCAATAAACTCATTTTAATTTTTATACTTTCTTTATTATTATGCATGCTGCATTTAAATTTAATGAATTCTGAGAAAGTATATCTGATGACATTTTCCATTCATTAATTCTATTTATAGTAATTTTTGATGGTTCTATATTAAATCCTTCATTTATTTGACTATTAATCAACCAAATGATGGATTTTATTTGTTAAAAAAAATTAATTAATTATTTTACATAGGAGGTATAATCAAGCCAATATTGAAAATATTTGACAAAAACGTTATATTTGAGCAAATATAGAAAAAAGGATAAAAAGCTTAGAGAATATTTTACAGTAATTGCATGCACTTATAATACTTAAGGGAAAAGAAACTGATTTCAAAGCTACAACATTTTTCTATAGATAACGAAATTTTCGCCTTCTTCTATTTTTATATATAGCATTTTTATTCAAGAAATTATATCAAAAACTTCTACTTTCATAGAAACACAATAAATAAAAATCCGTAAGGAACTTGAGTTACTTCTTTATGAATTACGAAAATTTAAATAATGATTTTATTTAAAAAAAAAAAAAAAATGTTTTTATGCAAATAATTATTAACTTCATCTGAAAAATGAATTTTTATTTTGTAACTAATGAAATTATAAAAATTGTTTTTTGTCTAATTTAACAATTTTCTCTGATGAAGTTTTGCTATGCTTGAAAAAGTTATAATTAATAAATAAAATTTGATAATTTTGATCATCATTTTTTATATCAATGATTAATTTACAACTGAAAAAAATAGTACAATTAACATGTACATTTAATTTATTATTTAATTAAATACTTTGATTTAAAAAATATTCATTTTAAAAATAAGGCTTTTTTTTCTTTTTTTAATAAAAAAATAAATCAAATATTATAAAAACAAATGAGTAATGAAAGAGATTAAAAAAAAACGTTTTTAACTCCTCAAAGGCGGAAAGTCCTTTAAGTTAAAATACTCTTGGCTTTTAAAATTCTGAATCTAAGTAGTTTCATTATAACTTAGTATTTGTTACTTTGATGTTGTAATAACTTTTTTTACCTTATTTTAATTATTTTCCTTTCATTAAATTTAAATTAACAAATGCTCATATTTTTTCTTTATAAATATAGGATATAATAATAATAATAATAAGTTTATTAAACCATTAGGGGAAAGTCCCTGTAGAAGAGAGGGAGTACAATAATGGGCAAGAAATATGATAAAAATACATAAATATAAATTAACATAGATCTGGACGATTAATTACAGAATATAATCCAGTAGGAAGATTAATAAATTGATGAGATGAAAATTCACACAGCGTTTAAAACAGATTAAATATTGATTGAATAAAATTGGAGATATTATAAATATTAGTTTTGGAAAGTTCTTGTAACTGAGCTTGGAAGTTTTCAACACAGAGCTTGTTGGAAAAGTTAATGTTAGACTTATTTCGGATTATTGTGCAAATTTTGGCATTCAACGAAGTAATGAAAAAGGTTACACAGTGCTTGATGACAAAAAGGGCAGTTGTGATCTTCATATATATATATGTAGAATCTTGGAATGGAACTTGATGTAATATTTATTGAGGCGAAGTTGCATGATTAGGTGTTTATGTGTAAAACCTACATTACTTAGTAGGTAGAATTGAGTAGAGTCGAGTATCAAGAGTTTCGGGTACCAGGGATAAAATTTTGAATTTTGTAGAACAGTAATGTCTTCCCATTTAGAATAATCAATAGCCGCAATTAGGATGGAGTTACAAAGAGAATGCCAGTTTGTCTTTGGGGAAGTTAAATGATCTAATGAAAATCCAAAAGAATGTAACATCTTGTCTGTAGATACATACCAATTAAATTTTGTTGATTTTGTCTTAGACGAATAACTTCTCAACTGGAAAAGTGATTTGGAGAGAATGGATTCTGGATTACTGATTATTTTTTTAGTAAAATTGAATAGTTGTTTCAATAAAAATGGGTAGAGGTGGGTTCTACCGGTTTCAAGTCTCATTGCCTAACCAGATACTGAGCGATCCAACTTGAATAGTTTTCTAATAAAGATGCACTGGAGTTTCTCAGAAGAAAAGAGGTGATTCAAATCCATATAATGAGTCAAATAGTTGGTGATTTTGGAAGACTTCAACTGAAAATTTGGAGAACAATTTAATAATAATATGTATAAATTTAGAACTATTAATATGGAGGGTGAGTTTGTCTATTAATTTAGAAAGTTTTATAGAGTCAAAAGCTGCTTTTAGATCAATGAGGCAGCTGTAGAGTTTTTGATTTTTTAATAGTTGGATTTGGATAATTGTGTTCATTAAAAATAAGCAGTCTGTAGTACTTTTACCAGCAGTGAAAGTGAACTGTAGTTCATTAATAAAGGAATTAGCTTGAAACCATTTATTTAGGCGAGCAGCAAGCAGGCCAGTAAAAAGTTTTCTCATAATGGGGAGAAGAGCAATTGGACGATAGTTTGTTGGGATGTTATTTTGGTGCTTTTTATGTATCATTATATAGATAATTTTGTTCCATTCTGATGGAGAATTTGAGCTTTCATATATATGGTTGTATGTATTGTTTATGAATTTAATCATATCACTAGGGGCAAATTTCAGAAAGGATGCTGGGATCGAGTCGAAGCCCAGAATAGTATTCAATTTCGTCTTATGGATCATTGAATTCACTTCCTCAATAGAAAAGTTCTCGTCTAATATAAGGTTGCAAGAATAAGAGGGGAGGATACTTTTTGGAATGTTTGAAATAGTGAGATATTTGAAAAACTCGACCTATGTGTATAGATCAATCAGGTAGGAGAATATTTTATATGTTCTTCTAAAATTATTAGTAATGTTCCAAAAGTTGGAAGGATTTTTGACATAATGAGTTGATTATTGATATTTTCAAAGTATTGCAGTTTTTTTTTATTTGCAAAGGTTTATATATGTTTTTTTTTAATTTTATATATTGTTCGAAGTGCGAAGTTGAAGCCAATAGGCGAAATTTCTTTGGTTGTGCTCTAGCAGCTATTCTAAGTTTATTGCAATCAAAGGAACACCAAGGTTGGAATTATTTCCAAGAAGTTTTAGAATCAATTTTAAGAATTAGGTTTTTAATTACTTGGGTATAGATATTTATTATTTCTGAGTAAGTGTAATCGACATTATGTAGATGTTGAATAGGGTTATTTAATTCATTTGTGAATAAATCTTGAATATTTTTGATATCTTTATACTTTCTTAGTGTGTTTTCTTGTCAAAGTTTTTTGAAGTAGTTGGGTTGATTGCTAGAAAACAGTTTAAATTTATGTGCAAAGGGTATGGTCGGAGCAGAGTGAACAGTCTACAGTTAGAGTCACAACAGTCTAAAATTTCTTGAGAAAGGATGAAAAGGTCGATGACAGATTTACCCATACTTGAATAGAGGGTGAATTCAGCTAGATAGTCACTAGCTATTCGACCGTTAATCAAATATAGAGAATTTTCTTTAACTGATTGAATAACATTTTCACCTCTACGATTGCTGATTAAATCTTTATTTGCTCTTTCGTTGAATATATTTTCATTACTACCAAAGTAACATGAGTCAAAGTTATTGGCAAATCTGGCATTCAGATCACCCATGATTATGATTTGCGAGGCTAGAGATGAACCAATTTTTCAGTTTATTGTTGAAAAAAATAATCTGGCTATCTAAGTATGCGTATGGGGAAAGTAGACCAGAATGATAAGAAGGGGAATCAGGTCGGTGGGAGTGTTTGAAGTTAGGAGCACAGCAAGAAAATGTTCAGAAGAATATAGTTTTTCAGTTTTACCAAGTCTTGTGTCAATTAGAAGCGCCATACCTCCAGAAGGTCTCCCCTGAGCTTTAGCTTTGAGAGCAGCAACTTCAAATATTTTGAAGTTAGGATTAATATTGTTATAACTTTTATAAAATTCTAAGGTGGCCCAGTATTCTATTAGTCCAATAATCTTTGAGGATAAAAGAATATCTTTGAATTCAGTTGAGTTTATATTAGTTTTTAAGCCTTGAACATTTCAGGTAGTGATTCTGAAGAGAATTTTTGAATTTTTGGGATTTTGACGATTAGTGTGATTGTTAGTTTTTATAGTTTTGGAACTCCTAAAAAAGGAAGTGGAATGAGGAGTTGGTTCCACGCAGAATATATATCACAAAAGAGAGCATCACTTCTTCTTCTTCTTCTTCACTTCGTAATATGGAGGTTTTAGCTTTATGCTTTTTCCTCCGATGACGATTTTCGTGCAGGTTAATTTAAGTGAAACGTCTGGTGGTCTGAATGTATGACTCCAGTCGGGGTATATGCGTTGTTAAATCCACGTTCGTGGCTGGCCAATAAATATGGTCTAAGTTTTGTTGAGAGGAGATTATCTTCGGAAGTTCTATCTTCGAAATTGTATTTATAAATGCCACAGCGCCCTCTGGAAAATATGAAATGAAAAAAAAAATCAAATCAGAAATAGTAGCAGACAGCTAATAAATGATATCTAATCAAAAAATCTGATATGTAAACAGAATACAGTATCATACAGTAATAATAATCCAACTAAAATATTAAAAAAATATAATATAATACAGTACTGTATTTATCATAATTTAGAAGAAGCTATTTGCTTAACATTATTGCTTTATTTTCTTATGTATGGTATGGATCAAACAGCCGCATCTAATTTGTAACAGACAGATATCGTAGTTTTTTAATACTATAGTATGCTTGTCTTCTTACATATTAACTATTTGTTTTTGATTGATATCATTTATTTTTTAAATGAAACAATTTTTCCGAGAAAGATATTCTAACGACAATACGTTAATTTTGTCGGCCGGATTAGCCGTGTGAAAATGCTTCGGCTTTCTATTCTGGAGGACCCGGGTTCGAGTCTCGGGTCCTACTCTTTGAAAATGTTTATCATGGGTTCGGAATCGGCTATTGATCCCCGTCTTCCATAATCCGGCTGACCCCTCCGCAGGGGTGGGCAGCCTATGGAAGGGCTTGTTTGTTTAGTACAGCGTTTTCCAAACTTTTCCTATCACGGAACACTTTACAAATCTTGAAATTTTTACGGAACACCTTGGTTATTTTATAGTATAAATATATATTAATAATAAATAAATTAAGCAAGTAAGTATAAAAGTTAAGAAAACAAAACAGAACATTTATTATCAAATTGTAATTATGTAAAATAAAACACATGAAAATAGTAAAATAAACTAGCGACTCCAGTATCAATTTGGCAGTATTTAAAATCATATGAAGCTTATATTAATTTTCATAATTTTTTCTGAATACTTATTAACCTTCCACGGAACATAATTTGGGAAACGGTGACTTAGTATTCTAATCACGGATTTGAACACAACCATCGATATACATTTTATATGTATATCGATGGTTGTGGTCGATATATGTATATTGATCAGATATCGATGCATACAACCATCGTATGCATACAATGGGCGCGTTCGGCAAACGCTGGGAGCGAGTATTGACATAAATCCCAAAGCAAGGAAGAAGTGCTAGGAATACGTTACAAGTTAGAGAGCGAAGAGAAAACGTTCCCGAATGTTAAAGAAAATGGCGACGTCCAGTAAACAAGGAGTTAGCCAGTAAAGTAGCAGCATTTTCAACAATTACGACTTATTTACAATTTTTAAATTCAAAATCTGAAGAGGATGAAGAACTCTTACAATTGAGATGTTTTCTGAATTTAATAATAATTTATTCAATAATTTTTAATGAATTTAATAATAGACTTATATTACTCCAGCAAGTAGGATTGCCAACCGTCTTTTATTTCAAAGGATAGTACTTCATTTGTAGTTCAAAGTCCTTGCCCTTTTTTAAACAGGCAAATGTCCTTTATTTTACTTATCTGCAATAAATTAAATATAATATGTATATAAAAAATTGTTCTGATATGCAAATATAATATTGTAGATTTAAATATCCGTTTCATACTTTAAAATTACAGTGAAAAATTTAAGGTTTTAAAATTTCTGCTTAATTTTTTTTTATCATTTCACCCTTGATTTCACCATGCATTACACACACAGATGATATTTCCATCTATGAGTATAAAGTTCAATTCAGCTTACTATGGTTAAATATTGATTGATCTCATCTCGAACTTTCTTTTAACATTTTTATTTACATATTTAAATTGAAGCTTTTATTGAATAGAATTGTTTTGTTCGTACAATGCATCGATATAGTACAATGTTAAATTTGTTTATTTTGTCAAATGTTTTGTATTTTATAAAAATAAAAAACAAAAAGATAATATTAAATACACTTTGTTTTTTTATTTGTACCTAAATGTATATATTATCTTTAAAATAAAAAATTATAGATTTTGGCAGGGATATCTTTTATTAGAGTTTTATGGAGTTGGCTTTTGTGAATCCGACGGACGATGACTACTGGCGTTACCCTACCGCGGTTTATGTGGTTGTCGCGCAGGTAAGAATGGCAAAGTGAGAATATCTTTCTCGACACAAACGTAGACAGACAACCACGGTTTATTGAAAACTTGGATCTTTATTAGAGAGAGAGTGTTACATAAATACATTTTTCCTTTATGGAGGACAAATATCTTTCTTTAATCGAAGATACACAGTCGCAGATGCGCAGGTTTCTCGATGTTCTTCGGAATGTGGAATAAGAGTCTTTAGTCCTTATTTCTTAGATACGTCTGTATAAACTGGAGACCTAGGAGCAGTAACGGCAACAAAAACAGCAACAGAGGAAGAACAGCCCCCGACACAATGGATACATATATAAATACTTCTCTTCTTTGATGAGTAATCATTGATTCATAAGGGATGAGGAACAAAAGTATAGAAAAAGAGGTTCCTCATCCGTGAACAATTTTCCGTTTTAACAGGATTCTGACAATTCTATTTCCTTTTTATATTCATTGCCAAATATAAAAAAAAAAATTAAATCTTTGTTATAATTTTGAAAGTTAATTGTAAAATAAACCAAATTTGTTCAATCTCAGATAATTTAAAAGAAAAATAATTTGCATAATCAGTGGATCCTCGAGACCTCACATTTTTATTACAAATAAAGCATATCGGCTTTATTTGTAATAAAAGTTTTGAATTCATCTATAATTTATTAAAATTTTAAGATAAAGCGTTCAAATGTTGAAAATTTAAAAAATGAAGCTGTTTTTCTCTGGCTAATGATTCTTAACCCTCATTGTAATTGTAGAAACAAGGT
>WUQG02000005.1:224917-235783 GCA_011317285.2 Androctonus mauritanicus | reverse complement strand
AAATGTTTAAAAGTCAGGAGAAATATATTTTACTGTACTAAAAAAATTGTATTGGTAAAAATTAATTGCATACTTGTATTATTAATAAAAGGTACCTACTTAATAGAAGTATTATAAAAATGTAATAATTATTTGTATAGCCTATTTTGATATAGTGTGCAGGCTGCAAACCCACTTTTTAAAAATACTTCGGAAATTTGGCCCATGTGCAAAAGTTGGTAATCCAATATATGTTAATTATAGTGTATCAACAAAAGCAGGCTTTAGTAACATACATGATAAAACTTTATTAAAGAAAAATTATTTGTTTAATAAAGTCAGAAAAAAATGGAGAATATTTAAAAATTTATACAGGTTAAGAATTGTGATCCCAAAATTTTTCTAAAATATTTCAGATTAAATTTTATAAGAAATAATAATATAATTTAATATAAATACTATTACTTCAGTCAAGATTATTATTAAGGATGTCATATTGAATTTGCTAATATACATATTGATTATGGAATACCAAAGGAAAGTGTTCAATTTTTCCAATTGAGATAGAACTACATCAAAGTGCACAAAATACTGTGCAAAAGACAACTTTGGCATTCCTTTCCTTTTCCATTCTAACAAACCATGAATCAGCCTTAAGTTTTAATCTATTAAATCTAGAAAAAAATTTTATTGCACTTATCAGAAAAATTAGAGATTTGTTTTTCACGATTACATATTAAAATGCTATATTTTGATGATAATGGTTCACAAAATCTGAAAAACTGTTAGACATAAGATTCATAATATAAATTTTAAAAAATTTAAGTTCACTTAGAATAATTTTTTTAAAACTAACAATGCTCAATTAAAAATTCTCAAATTTTTTTGTATATTTTTGTAAAGTGCTGAAGATGGCAAATAACTGAAAATACTTTGCAAAGTAACAATATTTAATGATAGTATGTTTTTAGGCTTTTATATGCACTAGCAACTGAAAAAACCAAACCAAAACAATGACTCTCTTTAAGGGCAGTATTTGCCTTATGATTGTGGTCTGAAACCTCTCATTGTATTAAGAAGGTATGCCTGTATTTAAGAAAAACAAATTTATAAGAAAAAGATAAATATATGGTAACATTTATAGATAATTTAACAAATTAACAATTTACATTCCATCAAAGTTTACAAATTCTGTTTATCTTAATTCATTATTAGTGAAAGATAAAAACAAATCAAGATAAAAATTGTTTTAAGATATCAACTCTATAAAGTGCATTTAAGAAACTTTGAATATACAAATTTAAATGTTACTTTACTAAAAATTATTATTAAATATCTAATTTGCTTAAAACATATTTTTTCTAAATTAACTTTTAAAGAAAACTGAAGATGCAAAATTAGTTTTTTCCACAAACATTATTTTGTTTAAATCAAATGAAAATATTACAAAAAAATATAAACTACTACATAAATGCTTCTAATTATACATATTTTTTAAATTTAATTCCTCGCTATCGATCTTTAATTTCCTATTAAGCATTAAATCACATTTTCTGTACAAAAACAAACTTTTATTTGAATTTAAAATTTTAATGATCATAACTATTTACATTTTTTTATATAAGTTAATAACACAACAAATAAATCTTCAATAAGCCCATTAGTGCATCCTGTATACATATCCTTCAGAGGGATTGATTGGAACTTGATCATTGTATTTGTCTATCCAAAAAAAATACAGATTCTCATTTATGGCTTTTGGTTTTTTTGGATAGAAATTTCACACAAATTGATGTCCTTGCAGAAAAAAACTTGGTTTGAGTCACTGATCTGAAAATCAATTTCATCTATACATATATGTCCGACAAAGGCAATCAAGACAAATTAATAGGTGCAATTACCTTTTACTAAAATCAAGCTAATGTATCATGAGTCGCTCAGAAGCCAATGCAGTTAAGTCCATTTTTGATATTTTCTGATTTTTATAAAATTTTAATGGAATAAATATTCTTAGTTATTAAAAGGATTTACTCGTTGCTTTGTTTTTTCTAGGTGAGACAGTCCTTTTTTTATAGCTTCTGAATACGTTTTATATTATTATTAATGTATTAAAAAACATTAATTTTCTCAATTGTTTTCTGGACTTAACTGCATTGGCTTCTGAGCAACTCATATGTGACAGATATGAAGCAACAGTTACTTCCTATCATCTCATAGATGACACATTGCTCTCATTTTCAATTTAGTTAAGAGCATTGAGAGCCATAAAATAATAATAAAAAATTGAGGGCTGCATGCAGGTCTGTGTCCACAAATTTGACACTTCTGCTATAAAATGTGATTTTACTCAGTTTAGGATTTGCAATAAACCTTATTTCTATATAGATTTCATGATATTTTATAGGAATCTAACTATAAAATCTCTAAAATTTAGATATTTTAATCAATCTTTGTTCCAAGATTGACTAAAAAATTTCAGAAAGGAATACGTAACAATGATGGTTCTGAACATCCCAGGGGAAGTTAGAAGTTTACAATAAAAATCCAAATTTTATTTTTAGAAGTTTTTGTAAAAGATTAAAGTAAATTTTGTAATTTTTCATTAAATTACATAAATTATTCAGTTAACGTATTATGTAAATTTTTGTTGTTAACTCAGTTTAAAACTGAAGAGGGCATTGACAGCTGAAATGCATATCCATACCAGTGGTTGACTGCACTACATATATTTTTTTTAAGATTTTGTAGTTCAGTAATTGTCAAAATGGTTAAGATGTAAAAAATGTAATTAGAGAAGGCATGTCTACAAAAATGCCTAAGTAAATTTATTTTATAGATATTTATTTCATAAGTTTAAAATGCTGATTAAATTTAATTTAATCAACATTTAAATAATTTTCTTAAAAATAATCCTTCTTAAAAGGATTATTTTTTAAGAATTTCTATTTAAAATATATTCTATTTCAAAACAAAATTTAGTACAGTAGGACTCCTAACTTATGTAATTAATTCATCTCAAATTTTTGAATAAGTCAGTGTTTCTCAAAATGTAGGGTTGCACCCCACAGGTTGAGAATCACTGTTATAAGTCCAACAATATTTAAATTTGATATAAAATCAAATCATCCATTTCACAATGGCTAAAATGAAATTTGAGTAGGCCAGATAACAAGGCCATAAATGCTATTTTTTTCAAAAAGTAAAAATTATTTAATGAATGAAATATGTATTTTATAGAAATTCAAGATACAGGTATCATATGTCTGCTCTCGAAAATTTGACCCCCTTTATAGTGAACCCAATTTGATGGTGCAGAGTCCAAAAATATAGTTATTATTTGGGGCTGAGCCCCATTAATCGAGATACAAGGCCTATCAGTTGAATTTTGGTAATTTTTTTTTTTTGTTTTTATGTAATTTTAGGAAATTTCAAAATTTTGATGTGATTTTAACATTCCAAATTGAATGCAACCACTTTCATTAACCTATGACCTATCTTTATGAAATTACACAATTTTTTTTTCCATTTACACTATTTTCATCAGTCCCAAATCTCTGAAATTCCTGTTTTCTTAATTTTATTTATAAATTTTAGTCAAAATCGACACAATAATCCTAAATTATATATATCTGGTACCATACATTTATATTTTATTATATTTAACATGTAATGTATGATGAGTAACTTTTCAACAAAATGCCTCCATTTTCTTTCACATATGAATACCAAAAAGCATGCTGGGTAATTTGCTCCCCTACTGGCAATTTATATATATATAAAATATGAATAAATCGCCAGTAGGGGAGCAAATTACCCAGCATGCTTTCCGGTATTCGTATGTGAAAGAAAATGGAGGCATTTTGTTGAAACTTTGCTCATCATACATTACATTTATATTTTATTATATTTAACATGTATGGTACCAGATATATATAATTTAGGATTATTGTGGCAATCTCAAATAAAATTTATAAATAAAACTAAGAAAGCAGGAATTTCAGAGATTCAGGATTGATAAAAATAGCGTAAATAGAAAAAATTGTGCAATTTCATAAAGGTAAGTCATAGGTTAATGAAAATGGTTGCATTCAATTTGGAATGTAAAATCACATCAAAATTCATTAAAATTTTGAAATTATCTCCTAAAATTACATAAAAAAAAATTACCAAAATTCAACTAATAGGCCCCAAAGTTGGGGCCTTGTATCTCTATAAACGAGGTCTCAGCATCATCAAATTAGGGGGTACACTATGAAGGGGGTCAAATTTAAAGGCAGACATGATACTGATACCAAATTCAACCCAAGATTTATGCATCATACATCTCAAACTACAGAACTTAAACTAGATAAGCAGGGGATCTATTGCTCTGTATAATAAACTTACCAAATTCAGTTTCACATCATTCCTAGAATGATTTGATTTTTCTGGCAAGAACAGCAATAATTTTTTTTACTGAAAACAAAAAAGAAAAATATCAGTATCTATATTCTTATATTTTAACACAGACTTTAATTATAATCATCAGACTGAAATTTCATCAATGATTCAGGATTACGTCCCTTAAGAGTCATCATTTTATATTCTGAAATTAAATATCAAAAATATTTAAAGTAAAAAAACTGGAAATAAAGAATAATTCAATGACAATTTTATTATTTTGTACTTTTAAATCACAAATTCTCTCATTCTAAAATAGCAAAATTGATTTTAACAAAAGTAGATGCAGAAAATGGGTAATAAGATATATACTGAACATTAAGAGAGACTCGATTATACTGCATAATTCACTTTGTAGGCTATAAACAAAAAATTCAACCCAAATTCTAGAATCCTTAGCCGTTTTTGATTTAGTTTTATTTTTGTACCTGAAGATGGCAAATATGTATTGCCGAAAACGTTCGTTTTAGTAAAAATTTTTGAGTCACGACTGCATTTTGGGTTGAATTTTTTGTTTATAGCCTACAAAATGAATTATGCAGTATAATCGAGTCTCTCTTAATGGATAAAGAAAATTCTTAAATATAAAAGAAATTCATTTTTTTAAACCATACTAAAATGAGCTGGAAAAAATTAATCATCATCAATTTTCTTGCTGAAACTGCTTATTTTCATGTAGTTTATTATTATTTGAAGCAAGTATTAAATTATAGAAGTAACCCTTATTGTTTTTTTGTGTATTTTTTATTCTCAGCAATTACATATCTGTATTTTTATAAGAAATGAAATAAATTAAATAATTTACTAATAAATATAAGTTCAAATGAGAAATAATTAAAATCTCCAAATCAATATAACAATAACTTACTTCCTAAATTATCACTGTACATTTCTCCTTTACGTAAATCATATCTACGTACATGTTGATCAAGAGATCCTGTTAGTATTTCATGATCAGACACATGTAAAGATGTAACATTGTCTTTTGCTTCATCCATTATCTGAAAAAATATATTTAATAATAATTAAAAACTTTGAATTTTAGTTTTCCTGCAAAAAATATTTTTGTCTATTGAAATATTATGATTTGCAAAAATAATCTTAACTAATCTTAATCATTTAAGCTTCTACATTATATATGAATAATACATGTTCCATTTATTCAAACAAAATATTACTTTATTTACATTTATAATACAAAATAACATTCAAATAAGACCTCATCTATGTTATGTTCTTATAATCTAAATTTCTATATTCTGAAATTTTATAGGAAAGAATGTGGAGAGATTACAAAAATATAAGATAAATTTCAGTAAAAAGTAATGAATGTACTCTAGTATAGAGCATATCATTTCCATTGGCATAATATGACATTGAAGACTTATAAGAATGCTATGGAAACAAAAATTGTAAAAATTTATAAACTAACAAACAAGTAAAAATATTTTAATCATTGGTAATAAAAATATATCTGAAAATTTATCATTACTAATTTGTTTTTATGCAATAAATTTAAAGTCAAGAATAATGAATCATTCAAATAATCATTAAATACCAGCCAAATAATTCTAGCATTATAAACTAATTTAGAATAAATTGAAGTTGATGATTAAACAAATTTTAGCTTATGTAGCTTCATTTATTGATAAAAATTAAAATTTGTGATTATTTGTTTATCAGAAAAGGAACTTTGTTCTGATTCAAAATTGAATTGCAAACTTTTAGGATATTGGTTATTATAAGTATATTCCACTTAATGTATGCTTGCTTAACATATTTTTGCTATGATATACAATAAATTTTACTACCAATCTGATATAATATACTGCTGCCCAAGAATAATGTTTTATATAAAAGTTAAAATTTCCACCATTTTTCAAACAGACAATGTTGCTGAATCTAAAATAATTAATGCTATATAGTATTTGGATCTTATAGGAAATAAAGCTTATTGAAAATAACCAATACTGGATCATATGTGAATGGATATCTGCTGTCAAAAAGATTTCATATAAATATTATCAAATTCACATATATTATTGGGATCTACTAGAGGATTATAATTACTAATAAATGATCAAATCAATTCATTATTACTGCATTTGTTATGCAGTAATAATGAATTGATTTCACAAACTGATTTTGATCATTTATCATAAACAATATCTTGGAGATATAAAAATATATATACTTTGCTTTCTGGATTAAAGGTAAAAAGACACAGCTTTATAATAAAGCTCACTTGCCATAATAAAATCCTTTGCTTATAGAGCTGTGTCTTTTTATCTTTAGTATCTTGGAGAAACACTATAATCAAGTAATAAAAGGATCTAATAAACAGATATCATATATCCTATGAAAACTCAACATAAAATTTTTCACAATTCTATATTGTGTAAGTACGGGGTTGCCTCAATTCTCTAACAGTGTTAGAATGAAAATGTGTTGTAAAAGTACTATTATGTGGGAATTATCTGTATGTTTATAAACTTAATATATAGGGATTTTTAAATTAAAAAAAATCAGTATTCTAATTATCTTAATTCATTAATTTTATATATATATAACTAACTAGTATATTCTAGCATTGTATGGGAATTTGTTATATCATTTGCAGAAAGATTTAGTTTTTGATTTGTGAAATTTTTTTAGATAGCTACAAATGATATTCTACCTGTAAGCAAAGTTGGGAAAAATAAAAATCTTTGGGTGTGATGATGATGATGTCCTAATAACATGATACATCAGAACCTTTGTGACAACACATACTGTGATGTTTTGTGATATCATCTGTTGCTATATCATATGTCAAAACTGTTATGATATTGCTCAATGTTACATTATAATGACATCACACATTGATGACATAGTGGATCATCATCCATTGTTATGCAGTATGCCGAAACTTTTATGATGTCACTAATTATGTCATAATTAGAGCCTAGATTTCTATGCACTATAAAAGCATAAAATATGCATGCAAATATGCCCTAAAAACCTTAAAAATATGCACTAAAATATGCAGGAACATATGAACTTAATATTTCTCTTAATTTATCTTATAACATGATTTAAAAAGCAGTTAACCAGAATTTGTTTTATTTCTCTATATTGGTAATTTGGACATAAATTTGTTACAAATTAACATTGTGCTTGTATTCTGAATTACAATAACATATCATTAGTTTTTCAATGTTTTCTTCAGACAAGTTTCTGTGGCGATCTGTCAGAATTGTTTTGTAAGTATAAAACGATCATTCCACGTCAACAGCAGTAACAGGACAGAATTTAAAACAATGAATGAAATTTGGTTTTACTCCAAATGGTAGGTGGAATGAAGTATCTTCAAGATAAGTTGCTACAGAATCAGAGTATCATATGCTGGATTTTTGCACATTATATAATCCATCTTATCCCAGACTTGTTTGCCTATTTCTCCAAGTGTCTTTGATAATTGTGTTCTTGTATCCTGAACCACTTCCAGTGCTTCATGCAGAGTCATTCCAACTGTTTCAAGTGCTGCAATTCGATCAATTAATTTTGAGAAATATGTTTCTATTATTGTAAGATCACGTCAAACACTTTTATCCTGAAAAGCAATTTTTGCAGTAGAAATTGATGCTGCATTATCTAAGGAAAACCCAGTAATAACTTCCTTTACACTTTCAAAATTTTTAGAATAGAACAGTGCAGCTTCTAATCAGGTTCCCCAATGGATGATAATAGGTGAGGGAGGTAAACGTATCTCTGGTAGCATGCTTCTGTAGTGCTGAACACTTAATGGAGCCTTAATGAAAATCTTCTTAACATTTGATATCAAACTATTAACCGATGGAAGTTCACAAATTTTTTCAGCCACATGATTCAACATGTGAGCCATATATGTGCAGTGAATTAGATTTGGGTAAAATACTCTGAGTGCATTGGCAGCCTTAATCATATAAGGAGCAGCATCAGAAATAAAAACTAAAGACTTCTTGGTATCAGCATTGTCTGGACAGAAAAATCGAAATGATTCATTAATCACTCGCACAACAATGGAATGATTAGTTTTTCTAAAAATTTGCAGGCAAGAAGGTACTGTCAAGAAGCAGAGGTTGAGGACAATTTTCAAACAATGATATTTGTCACATACCTTCCACATGCATCTGTCATTTCGTCTGCTGCTACCCAAATGAACTGATTCTTTAAGTTATCTCTGATGTTTTTGATGACTTCATTATACAACGTATCCAAATAGTTTTTCCTTAAAGTTGACTTGTCTAGAATTCTTTGATTTAAACAATATTTTTCTAAAAAGCATCAAAATGACAGAATTTATTTTGTTCCACATAATGTTACTTTCAATAAGAGCTTTGCATAGATCTCTTGAAAACATCAAATTTTTATTGCTGGTTAAATTATTAGTTTGTATGAAGAAAGACTAAATTTTCAATTTTTTTTGCAGATGCTGATACATGGGAGGTTGTTTTTAAGTGCTGAGTTAATTGAAACTTTCTGTTGCATATCATCTGTTTTTCACACTCCTAGCAAAACATAATATGTCCATCTGTCGCAAAACATGTTTCTCCTCTTATCCATTCTTGTATTAAGGTGCATTTATTGCTTTCTTCTCTTAGCATCATAAAAAAAATAGTAGACTTTCTGAGAACAAATTAAACAGCTATAATTAATATATTACAAAATACTTCCAATAATCCTTGAAATGTTTCACTATAATATTTGTACTTGACTGTAATATTTTTATTAATTTATTATGAAATAGATACATAAATGTCCTTACTAGTGAAAAACAAATCCAATCTTTCTCCGTTGAAGTTTCAACCCCCTTACTGTAATCTCTTCTAGCTAAGAAATGAACAAACAAACCAACAAATGATAGTCCATTCCACAACAACTGGCATTTCAGCATGCATGCCGAAACACCAGTTTATAACACTATAATTTTATTTTTTTCAAAATTTTATTTTAGTTTATTTCAAAAATTAATATTCACAAATTATATTTAATTATTATAAAAATATAAAAAATATGCAAAGTATGTAAATAAGAAGGAAATATGTAAATGCATATGCAATTATGCAAAATCCAGGCTCTAATTATCAATTTTTATAGAGATTTCTAAACTTAGAAATCACAGTTTAACAACTATAAGAATTGTTTAATATTTAAATATAGGTTATGTTCTGTTGTTCTGTTTTTAATGTTATAAGCTGATGATGGTTGATAAAATAACCGAAAATACTTCTAATTGATTTCTTTCAATCTGAATGTTATTTGAGCACCGCTTTCAGACTGCTATTAGTGCTAAGATTGAACATTTTTTGTATCATCTGGAATTGAATTCTGATCCCGAAGATGGTAAGCAATTGCTTTACTATATTTTTAATAAAACAAGAGTATTTCTAGCTAATATACCTATGAAAATAGCCAAGTTTGGAATATTATAAGAGCCATCATAAGATCAGAATATCACAAGTCAAATTATTTTAAGTCAAAGACAACCTGTATATAATATTTTAATTATAGTTTATTGACTTTTGTAAAATGCTCAAGCAGATATATTTTTTATTCATTTTATGACTTCTTAACATTTAAAGAAATGTCAAATAATTAATATAGTATTAGTCAAAATTTTTTTGACTCTTAAAAATTTAAAGATCATTTAGTCAATAATTAGTTGCACAAACTTTTATTTTGACTAGTTTTATTTTTAAAATATTTCAGTTGGTGGAAACATCCAAAGGTGAAAGAAAATTGGAAAGTTATGTTGGCAGCATTTGGTCTTTTGTTTATTGGTTTAGGTAAATTTTGTTTATTGATATAGATAATAAATATAGTTTATTATTCAGTTTAGAAAATTCTTTACAGAGAGAATATTTTATTTAATTATTTATTTACTTCTAGGTTACACAAGAAAATCACTTTGTAACTTTGTGAAGAGGTTGACTCTGACCTGTCCTATTTATTATTTTATTATGTTATATTATTTCTTTATTATTTTTATCGTTATATTCATTTATTATTTAACGTATTATATTTTGTTTAAGAGTTACCTTACTTCCACCTCCTCCGTCTTGGTATTCGATAATCACGTGTTACAAAACAGACATTCGTCTTCCAAACGAGCTTACTTGGTTTGTGATGTCATCTCATCTAAATAAATTTACCACTGATCCGATATAAGAAAATAAGAATGATCTTTTATTGATGTAATGTTTGGTATTGTGATTTAACTGTAAAGAGATGAATTGAGTTACTTCTGTAAACTGGTAAAATTTTAACTTGTTGCACGAAATTATGTAAATGAAGCAATGTGAGACTGTATGTCATCTAGTATAAAAGCCAATGAATCCGATGACTTGGAGAGGTGTTGGTTTCTAAGTGAAATTGCTAGAGTGACATTGTTGAATTCTTGTAAAAGATCTGCGATAGTTTGAAGTT
>WUQG02000005.1:187321-224817 GCA_011317285.2 Androctonus mauritanicus | reverse complement strand
AAATTGTCGATGTTCATTTGATCCAAACGGGGCCAAAGGAAAGCAGTGAGCATCGCACGATAACGAACTCCATTCACCATGACAGCCCTTCTTGTTCATCTTCAAAAAAGTAAGGACCGATTAAGCTCCCACTCCAAATCCCACACCAAACCGTAACTCGCTGAGTATGCGTGTCTTTTTCGTGAATTACTTTGGATTCTTTGATCCCTATATTCGGCAATTATGCTTGTTCACAAAGCCGTTTAAATGGAAGTGAGCTTCATCTGAGAAAATGATGCGCTTTGTGAAACCATGGCTCTCTCGTTCCTTTTCCATTGCACAAATTGCCGTGGTTTTCCATGATCCGCTGGTATAAGTTCCTGTGTTAACTGAACTCTGTACGGGTGTAAGTGCAAATCTTTTGTTAAGATTCTGTGCATTGTTGCTGGACACATGCGCATTTCTTGAGCACGACGGCGACATGATTTTCCCAGACTCACAGTTACAGAATCACGCACAGCAACAACATTTCCTCACTCCGGCCACTTCGAGGGCGTTCAGGGCTTTTGATGTCTACTGTTGAACCGGTTTTTTCAAATTTCTTGATCAACCTACAAACAGTGGATTCATTTGGTGCATTGTTGTATCCAAGAATCGTACGGAGTTTCCGAACAGTTTCCGCGAAACTTTCACCATTATTGTAGTGAGTTTTCACAATCAACACTCGCTGTTCCGTACTGTATCTTTCCATGACGATACTCCACAAATACTGACCTGGAAAACAAAAAGCACAGTATCGAAACATAACCTCAACGATCACTGATAACAAAACATGCAAAAATAATGTTGCCAACAACAATAAATAAAAATAACGGGCTTTTCAAATCCGGCTTTCTTTTTTAGCATCTAAAATTGATGGACTGCTGTTAACTGTTTAAGAGTAACTAGGAATTTAATGGAGCTTGTCTTCGCTCCTTCGATAAATTAGTCAAGAAATTGGTAAAAATATAAAAGAAACAATAAATCCAATAAATATTAATGATAGTTATATGCTAATAAATAAAGGTTAGCATATCTGAATAATATATAGCTTTGTATAACAAAATATTATGAAGAGACTGCATGTTACAATTTAGGAATGCAACAATTATTTATAAAAAATATCGATTCTCGATACTACTCGATATATTTTGAAGAAGAATCGATACTTGCCCGGAAAATATCGGTACCAAAAACTGTAAAATAAGTATTTCTAAATGAATAAATAAGAAAAATAATGATCAAAAGTACTTTCATCTAAAAAAATAACAATAAACCACTAAAATAATCATTCCTTAATATTATTTTACCAACTATTTTTTACTTTTTGCAATTAATTAAAAATAATTTAGTAGAAATCTATTAAAAATATTGTAAATTAAGCAAATTGTAATGCACTAAATAGACTCATTTTAAATAGACCATCTCGGGATTAGAAGGCACTCGTAAATTAAAAACTTTATTAAAATAAAACAATTTCGCAAGGATATAGATACAGTGGGAGATCAGATAGATTTAGACTTAATCCCTTTCTGCCCACTCCATTATAAAATAGCAATATCCAGCAATTCTATTTATGTTTATTGCGTTATGTTAATACATCAAAGTTACCGGATTTAAATATCCGAAATTATACAGTTTTCTCATAAAATCGACATTTTAATTTATCGTATTATCTGCAATTCAAAATAATGTTTACTTATATGAAGAAATAGAGATAAATGAATTATTAAATATAAGAATTATGTACCAAGCGCAATTCAATACGAATACACTACTGTATACCAAATCTAATTTTATATACGGTATATCCACATTAAAAAGGTGAAAACTGAATATGTATACTTTATTTTAAACAGAAAAAATTTAATTTAGATTAAAGAAAAATGTTCTGTAATAAAAATTAAACATCATTATAATATATTATTTACGAAATTCTTAACTAAGAATATATTAATACAGTGGAACATAATTTAACATTAAATATAATAATAAAAATATTGTTAAAATTCTTTCTAATCTCTTCATTCTATATCGCAAAATCTAAAAATTAAAAAAAAAATCATCAAAAACTTCAATAAACTGAAAAATTCCTTCGTTCGCGTATTGACTTCCAAGATTTAGTTGACATTTAATGACAATGAAATGATGAAAAATTTATTTGAAGATTATAAATTTATTCAAATATAATCTTTGTTTCTAACATATATACTTTTGTATAAGTCGCCCACACAATTTGAGTTTATATAATGGATAAAAATTAGAATCCATTATATATGCCGATCTCAATCTTCAAGTATTAGAACAGCACGATATTCATTAAAATAAATCGATAATTTCTTTGTCATTTTAATAAAATTCATCACACTATTGAGTAGTGGCGATGTTCAGCCGATTCGTCCGGACGGGTTGTTAGATTTTTGTCAGATTCGTCCAACTCCTTGTTGTGAAGACAGAAAGGGAAAAATCACAGTTAAATTCTGGCCAGCTTACTGAATGTTTTAGGTGAAATGAAGTCAATAATAAATCACAATAGGGGCTATGAGCTCAATTTAATCAATAATAAATTATAATAGAGGTCATGAACGCAATTCCATCAATAATATATTATAATAAGAATCGTGAGCGCAATTCATTATAATTAAGTCATACGTAATTATCTAATATAACGGTTCCAATGGAAACTATGACTCCTTTCTCCTACAACTTTTATGTAAGCGTGATAAACAAAATATATACCAAAATAGTATTATAATAGCGTGGTGCCTATAATTATTTTCTTTTTTTTTGAGAAATAATAGACAGAATCGATTGTTAATTATTCTGAGTGACAGCTCCGCTATTAAGAATAAATATGACTATTTTAACAAAATTCCAGACTTAATGGCATCGAAACGTTGTGACGCAGGGCGAAGAAAAAGCTGGATAGAAAGTAGAACGCCATCACTTTGCCTGGCGTTTTTCTACAATACGAATTTTTTTGTTTTTTGGCAGAAATATCGAAAATATATCAAAAGTTTTCGTCATTTCCGAATTTCAACAAAAATAGAATATTTAGCAAAGTTGAAACGATAAACAATCAGAACCAAAACGGAAATTTTATTGCAACTGAACACGAATGGAAAGTCGACCAGTGCACGTACCATGGCCGGGAACACAAATCTAATATACCAAAATCGGCTTTAAAATTATCATCAGGTATTTTCTAAATGATCTACCGAATGAACAAACTGTCGATTAGAAATATCGGTACGTAGATCGCTATATTTCCATTTAATAGTAACTGATGGTATGCGCATTAGCGTATTTATATTCAAAAATAATAATATTGGCCGCTTCACAAATAAGATCGGGAATGTGTAGATCGATTTTATGTGTGAAGCGTCGGATAAACTATTTTTAAATGTATTTATGTATGAATATTCACCTTCATCCGCGTATTTTTAATAATAGAACTGAAAAGAAATAGCTCATCTTTAGAATAAAGAGTGTTGCTATCTCTTTCCCGCTTTTATGCCGCTTTCCATACTATAATATATATTAAGCGGTGGGGCATTCCAATTCATACCATGGATCTCTCACGTCCCCATGAAGTCAGCCGTGGGGTGGAGGATGGGTTGAACCAGCCGGGTTCAAACTTCTGAAACTTACTGTAGGTGTAGTATCTGGGAATTGAATTATATCAGTACTATTGTAGGACCCGCTAATAGCGCGAAGAATACGTAAAAAGTCCGCTCTGTATGTTTTCGATGATATTTGCATATTATCCAATAATTTAAATACTGTACTTACAAAAATATTCAACCATATACAGTTATACATATCCAAACATTTTTAATAGAAATCGAAAGAATCGATAAATGTTTTAGGAAAAATTGTACTAGATTCGATTTATAACCGAAAAAGGCGTGTAGAAAAGAGTAAAGTTCCTTATCTCAACATAAACATGTATTGGAACTGTTATTTATATTATAGAACATATAAACGTGATTATAAAAAATTTGGGCTGTAACTAGTACATTAAAATTCCTTCAAAAATTTTCCGTGATTAACAAAATTTCTATCTCTTACTGAATTTTCCATATTTCTCATAGTTCTAACACTGAAAAAAAAACACAGATAAAATCACAGATTGAAATGTAAACTTAAACCATTGTAATCATTTTAATATATATAAATATCTATTGAAAAGCTTAAACAATAAATAATATCCATTTAGTTATATAGTTCAAGAAATTCTTTCTCAGATATTAAATTTCTCTGGATAATTGAAAATACTGTGAGGAAAGTATAGATATTCAGAATATATAGAAACAAATGTATCTAGGACAAAAATATCAAAGTATCGAATTATACATACAATATTTAAAAAATAATTTATATAGATAAATGTAAATATATCGTTACGATTGTTGGAATTTATGAAGGCATTCAATAATGTAAATCTTGACATTTTATCACACAATTTGAAAAAATTTTTAAAAATTTCTACCGATTTCGCGGCTTAATTTATTTACAATTTTTAGATCATAAATAGCCTTTTAAATTTATTATTTAACTTACTTAATTATTTACTGAACCTAGAATTTTTAATTAACAATAATAAATCGAATTTTACGCTAGTAATAAATTTGTGATGAAAATTATGCGTATAAATTTCAGTATTATAAACAATATTTTGTTTGGATTATTGAAATATCCTAATCGATTCTACTTACTGTTATAACATATTAAAAACCTGTACGACTCTCATACTGCATTATTTGGATTATATATAATAAGCACAAATTAGATGCGCAATATGCCTGAATTCTATCTGCAAAACAAAAAATTATGATAAGAATTAGTTTTTCTGTTTTCTTGCATATTCACCATCTTGGAATAGTTAAAAAAACTAGAATAAAATTTGTAGCTTTGTCGTCTTCAATAGTGTAATTTCCCTGTTTAATCTGGTTTAAAAGTGATTAGTGGGAACATAAAGATAGCAAGAACATGATATAAGCATCGCTTTCTTTTCTAAAGGAAAGACGGCTAAAATATTTTGGGAAAATCTTTTGAAAATGCTTGCTAATCTCAATAAAGAAACGAACATCTTCAGTGAATTTTATTCTGGCATTTTATTTCAGCAAATTCAAGATTAATGACATTTGCCACAATATCACAATTACTTCGTTTGTTCATTATAAAACAGTTAATTATTTAAGTTAAATTTCATTCAATCACTCGAAATTTCACTAAAATTTATTTATTGTATACATAATTTTTATATTGCTGTATTTTATTCCACTATTACAAATAATGCTGTTTTTCTATGAAAATAAATGGATTTTATTCAAGTTATTGTTCGCGATGTTGAAAATAACAGTTTGAACCATGATTAATAATAGATACTTCAATCAGATTATTACGTAACTTTATTATTATTTTATTTCAAGTTAACCTTCAAATTTTATTTACCCGATTTTCTACTAGTAAAGCTATTTTAATTTTATTTTGTAGATGATTTAAAATTCTGAAATAAATTGGAAAGAGAATTTACTAATATGAAAAAGTTTTAAAGTAGTATTTTGCATTAAAAAGTAACTTGTAAACTCTTTACTTTGGTTACATTCTAAAATAATTTATTCTCATTTAAATATAGTATTGTATTTAACAAAAATTTTCAGTTCATGATGTAGAAGTAGGATAAATTATTATTATTATTATTATTATAAATACAGTGCTTCTTCTGAAAATCTCGATCTTTTCTATAGGAACTTGCGTAACTCCTTCGTAATCTTTGCAATTTTGTAAATTTATCTGATATAATTTAATTAAA
The DNA here is from genome assembly GCA_011317285.2 of Androctonus mauritanicus. Lineage (NCBI taxonomy): Eukaryota > Metazoa > Arthropoda > Arachnida > Scorpiones > Buthidae > Androctonus > Androctonus mauritanicus. The sequence goes on along the minus strand of WUQG02000005.1, from coordinate 218,981 downwards.
AATTATTCAAAGACACAAATATTTTATTTTTTATATATGATGATAAGTTTTTAAGCCATTTTTTACAAAAGTCGTATATGTATTCACTTCATCTGTTGGTATATTCGAGATATGGAAGATATGTCGAACACAGCAGTGTTCAAACTTCAATGTATTACTTTTTATTACGTAAAACATTTGCTATTAATTTTAAGAACGATATTATTAGAGTATAATGACCATCTGAAACTTCAGAACTATCTTTAGAGCTATTTATCGGCTTGGCAGTCATGTTGAAGAGCTATAATGTCTCAATTGAAGGATGCAGGATTACATCTTAAATTCTTCAGTTCTCATTTTTAAATCAACAAATCGAACTTAGCTGGAACGATTGACGTCCATTTTTCGTATCGATTGAACTAGCCCCGAAGGGTTCTTAGGCCTGGACTCCACTACCCAGAAAACTGAAACTGATAACATAAACTGAAACCGGCAAAGTCATGTTTCAGGCTACTATCAGTTTATGTTTACGTGGAGCTAAAGCATAAAGTTCTGTCGAGTTGTTAATATAGCACCGTCTCGTGTCCTATACGTATTCAAGATGGAGGATGCGTTGATGACTGATGGTCCGCTTATCTAAACTACGACACCAATAAGGAGTAAATTAAAAAGCAAAACATCAAAATTATAAATCATTAGCTTCCTTAAGATTTGTATAACCTATTTGATTTAAAACACGAAAGAAATTAATAAATTCAGAGCTTTTTATTATTCATCGCATTAAATGCGCAGAACCTAAAAGTCTTGAACCGAAAATTTTTCTTGGTCTGCCCACCGCAATGTTATCTATTACATGCTAAACTCCGATTGGTTACGTAGTTATACCTGAAACGGAAATGTTAAATTTATTTATACTATATTTTCAGGCGAGTTTCTGTCGAAGATACGGCGTACAAACCGCCAGAACCTGCGTTATTTTCAGTTTCAGGCGTGTTTTCGGGTGTAGTGAAACCCAGGTCTTAGACTGAGTGATATCTCATATCTTTCGTGCAAATTCGTGGTATAAAACCTTAAAAACTATTTCTCATATTTGAATAATATTATAATTCTTTAAAAAGAAATTTTAAATTTTTTTATAATAGTTTTATATAACTATTCCTGTCTGTTTACTATTAGTTAGATCAGGATTGGCGATCTTATGACACGCATAGACAAAATGGCAGGCTGGAAAATTTTTTGTGCACAATTTGAAGCTGATGCGCAGTAAACTCCAATAATTCGGAGATGGATTATCTGGAATCGATGATTTTATCTTAAATGCCATATCCGAAAGATTTTAAGAGTGCCCGATTCCTTTATTATACCTTAGATAATTGACGATCAAAATTAAAATCAAATAAAAATTTAAAATATCGTAAATAATTTCTTGATACGAATGAACATATTTATTGTTTCCATTTTCAATAAATTGTAAAAAATTTAAATATATTTTTTAATATTAAATTCATATTATCCGATTTTTTAATTATTTTGCGGAGTATCCAAGGAATTAATTTCAGTATTAGTCCCGGTTAATCGGAAGTCTACTGTATTGTTTCATTCCGGATCGGCAGGTAAAAGGTAACTTTTATAACAATTTTTTCCAAATTTGGCACACATTCTTGGAAAGGTTGGCCACTCCTAGGTTAGATCATTTAAAGAATATATCAAAAATAATATAGGCCTACTACATGTTATTCGAATTTCTGAAGATCACTTATTTTTGTTTAAACTTATAAGCTTATGGTTATTTTGAAATCTTCAATTAATCATGTTATAATATAGCTACAAATTCCAAATTTAAAAAATAATAATAATTAAATATGTATAGAAAATATATTATTGAAACTATTTGTCGCGCATGAAAGATACAAGTAGTATAGGCTACAATAATTTAAAAAATTTTTTCTTCCCAGAAAAATAGTGATAACATTATTTACCATGGTAGAAAGTTAACTATATTTTTATCTTCATCTTTTTGTCATGATAATTTAAATGTATTTGCTTATACAGAAAGAAAGTTTATTTGATAAATGAAATTTGAATAACTTGCTTATCATCAAATTTTTAATGTTTATATATGGCTGAAATATAAAAATCCAACTTGGCAAATTATAGATAAGTAAAAATTTAATATTTCTTTTATGGCTATATTCTTAAAATCTAATTTATTTATTTATGCGATAAAAATACTGAATTCTTTCTTATGCGAAAATTACATCGCAATGAATGAATAAAGTTTTTATGATAAGAAAATTATTTATCAGAAAATATATAAATATTTTTCGAAAATATAGGAAAAACTATATTCTCGTAAATAAAGCAGCGCATTAAAACCTTTATTGATTTATGAAAAATTATATATTTTGAACAATATTTATAATTATGGAAATTTCTATAAAATAACTTTAGTGTAGAATGATGAGTATTTTATTCTTTACTTTAATTAAGCAATCATTAAATATTGTAAATTTGTAAGAAATATATATTTTGCTTTTCTGATAAAAAAAAGATACATCTACGACATGTAAATAAATATATATCTATAATAAATTCTGAGTAAAAAAAAAGAAATATCTCTGATTGTTTTGAATGGACTTAAAATTCTCAATAAGTTATTCAAATATTTTTTTGGGAGTTGAAATATCAATTTTTAAAACAAACAAATCTCTGATATTGCTAAGATATCTTAAACACTCTAGAAATTGGAGAGATCATTATTAAATATTAGTCATAATGATTTAATAATTTCTTATTTTAAATAATCCGTTTAATTATATTTGTACTTGAGAAATGCGGAAAAATTTTTAAACAAAAATTAATTGCAAAATAGATAATTAAACAATTTTCTTCTACATTAAAAAATATACAAAGAAAACATACTTAATAATTCAAGAAATTACATTTCCAGATTATTTTAATTGTTTTAAATGAATTTAAAATTAAATTATTGAACTATCTAATCATGAGAATTATTTTTTTATTTTTTAATTAAATTCGCGAATAAATACATTTAAGATAAATTATATTTAAAATTTATATAAAACATATAAATGATGAGTATTATATGTATAACATTCATCATTTTTGTATGAAAATGATGAACGTTATACCAAGAATAAGCGATGATTATACTAAGTATCGTAGTCAATAACTTTCTCTTATTAAGAGAATCATTGAGACTTAAATTCAATTTGCTACAACTTCCATCCAAGGTTGAACATTATTAATTTTGTATTTTCACTTGACAGAAATATCTAAAAGTAGACAACTTGCAAACAGTGACGTATCAAATTCGATTAACGAAGAAACTAAAGAATTTGAAAAGCATCGCTGCTTTTCTTCTTTGCAGATATATTTTAGACGTCTCTTCATTCATTGATCTCCATCAAATTTATAGTGTTTTTCTTTAGTTATTCATTGGGAACTTCAACACAATTGGATCAAAATGAGAAATTTAACAGAGTAATAAGCATAAATAATTTTTTAAAAATGTATCTTAGCATACTAATGATTTTCTAGAAAAACCGATAATCTTAAATTAGTTTAACTGTTTTATCTAAAAAAATAAAAGTTATCTCTTACAAACATCTCATATGTGAAAAGTAAAGTAAGTACTATATTTAGAAACTAGGAGATTATTGTAAGTTAGAAGCGATTATTTTGACATTATTGTTTTTATATTCATCTTAAAGTTTTTGTAGCTTTAAGTTAGAACCATTTCGAAGCTAATTTGTATTAGCATATCCTGGTTAGATCTTAGAGAAACAGTTATTCGTCAAATGGCTTAACTACTTCATCCAAAAACATAAAGCTTATCTCCTAAAAATGTGTGTTAGCTTTAAGATAAAAATAAAATAGAGCTTCTAGATGAAAGCGAGACAATAGCATCAAAATACTTACTTCTAAATTGTATATAACGTCCTATTCTCTCAACACTTAATTTTTACATAATGAGATACTTTGTAAGAAGTAAACATATTCTAATGGTTTCAAGCATCCTTTACTTTCTAATACTCTAGAATTTGTTTTTTTTTACTTCTGTTTATCTTAATGCAACCTATTTAAACTCTGAATTCTTTCTTTTGTATAAAATTTGTTTTATCTTCTCTTTAGCTCATTTAAATTATATAATTAGTTTATACATCACAATGCAAATTCAATGAAAATACGAAAAAAAGGAAAGTTATGAATAATAAAATTTCCTTAGCAGTTCTCATTTCTATTCAATAGAGTATAATGACCGTATTCCATTTATTCTACTTTATTTTGTATTCCTGCATTCTATTTTATTGAATATGCGATTTTATAAAAAAAGAGAGAAAATGTCTTCAAAAATATCACAGAAAAATTATTGCATTAAGTCATGAATATGTTAAAATCATAATTTTATTTTTAGTGAAAAAAAAATATATTTTTATATACTTTCTTTAAAAATATAACAAAAATTGAATGCAAATTTTACTTTTTCGCTTTCAAAATATTTCTATTTGCTAATTTATAAACAATTATTAATAAAAATATTATTAACAAGAGGTTTCGATTGTTTAATGAATTCGTACTTCAGTAATGGTAGAATTAAATACTCGACTAGTATATTAAAGATTAAAATAAGAATACCATAAAATATGTATAAGATGTGGTTGGAAACTATCCTGATAAATCAGTAAAGCTGTTATTGAGTTGAAAGAAGAAAGAAGGAAAGAGTTGTGATGATCTTTTGAATGGCGAGAAGATGTAATGCATTTTGGAGATCATTTACGAACGAAGAGAATAAGCGTTTGTTATTAAAGTTTTGGTAATATGGAGTTGAACCAATATTATTTCGTAGAGATACCTGATGAAACATTAAATCCAGAGGAAAACTCTAAGTTCTAGTTCAAGTTAAATGAGCTTGTTGTTGTCATAGATTGATGAGAACAGTATCAGGATGTGAGATATGGAGAGAAGTATTAGAGTATAGAGAATTGATGAAATTGAGTCGATATAACATCTCATCTATCCCGAACTATAATCTAAATCTAATTTTTCTTTCTTTTTATCTTGAACAATTTATGAATAAGCAATTTTCAAATTTTTTGCTTCGCCAAGAAATTCTAAACACCATATCGAAGAAACATATCTTAAGATGTTCCCAAGTCTGAAATTTAAATATTTCTTTAAACTATTATTATTTTTTTAGTCTATCAATAGATTAATTAATAAATATAAAATTTACAAATTATTTTATCTTAAAAATTTAGAAATTCAATAATTTAGAATTTACGATCAAATCAGTTTGGAATTTTAATGATATTATACATCATTAAAATTCCAAATTAATGATTATGTTAATCATTCAATAAAAATTAGTTAAAAAAATTAAATTATAGAATAATTAAAACAATGGAAATATTTTAAAATTTTATTTGTTATTTTTCTAATTTTAAAATAAAAATTCATCAGAATAATTTTTCACATAAAAAAATGCTGAATTTATGTTTAAATCAATTTTGAAAGCAAATTATTTCAAAGCATGATGAAATATCACAAAATATTGATTTTTTTCAAACAGTTAACTGATATTTTTCTGATCATATTCAAATTTTTTAATTAATGATCTAAAGATTATTCTTGATAATAGATAATAGATCTGAAAGACATTAATTTAGTCAATTCACTTTTTTCATCTATTGATTTAGTCTTTTCCTTTTTTCCACATATAATACTACCTTACATATATCATAAAAATTACAAGCATTACTGAAGAAGATTTATTTGTAAAATATTCTTTCAAGTTTTAATTTTTACAGCTAAAATATTAAGTGCAAACGTTCAAATTGAACTGCATTATTGTAAGCTACTCTCGGAACTGAGATTGAATATTGATTTCTGTATTTTTTTAAATAAATATGCAATTACCTTTCATTTTTTCTTCTCAGCGTGAATAACCGAAATATGGAAGAACCGAGATAGGCAAAGTTTAATTCGTATGATCTTTTTTTTTAAGATTTTCTTCTGAGAAAAGATTTGTTTCTTTAGAGGAAATCATTGATTATTATCGATGACGACCGCGATAAAGTTAAATACCAGAGCTTTATGAGATTTTTCGTTTAGCTATCGCTGTTCTTTTGTTCAATTATTGGCAAAGGAGAAACCAAACTTTGTTCTGCAACAAATATTTGTTAGTTTCTACTTAATTTCAACTAGGAAGAAAAAAGATCAAAATATTTGATATCTCTCCAGAAACACTTCGCGTATAAAAAAAGAACCAATATTGCTTGATCCCATTTTTATCAAAATTGTTCGCTATCCAAAGAATTGATATAAAAACAGTGTTAAGTACTTTAGATTTTCTTCCAAACAATTATTTTCCACTAAAATCCGATAAACAACACCCGTTTACCGAAATTCGTTTCGCCTCATTTAATCGGAAAATCTTTAAGAAGATATACAGTTACCTCAAGAAATTTTTATATCCCGAAATTTATGGACCAAATGCAACAAACATTATCACGTTTTGCAGTAATTAACTGATCGAAACATCGTGTCGACTTGATAAAATAGACAGAAAATGAAATTAGATCCATCCATAATATATTTTTGATCCAATATTTATCCTTTTTAAACCCACTTTTAAAAATAAGTAAGTGTAGAACTTCGAAAATAAAAATTTTAACACGTTAAAATGCTCATTGTCCAAATTTTAAAAGTTTTACGCTTTTATCAGTATGAAATTTTTACGAATTTATCATTCCAATATGTTCAAAGTTGAACACATATGTTGGTCTATAAATAAAATATAGAGAAAAACTTATTTCTGAATATATTATATAATAAATACGATATCTACTGTTACAATTCAGTAAAAATTCAGTACTAATAAGAAAAAAAGTTTAAATTCGGAATTCGGACAATAAACTTTTTATTTAAGAAAGACTAAATTGAAATCTGTTACAATAGTGTCAATCGATTTTTCTTATAAAAATCGGTACCTCAATATTGGCATTAAATCTTCAAGGAATTTATTGAAAGAACTAACACATTTCCAACCACTTTTCTTATCGTGAGGTAACACTATGGCCTATCTACATTGGATATTTCACTTACATCAACCCCGTGACTTGGCTTTTATACTTTAGATAGAAAGGGAAAAGGATGCCTTAAGGTTTTTGGTTTGAATTTCCTACCATGTTGACATTTTCCTATCCTCTCGTCTTACACCATATATGTTTTCTTTGATAACTTCTCAAATATAACTTTTTAGTTTGAAAACATTTTTCGGTAAAGAAATTTAAGACAAGTATATTTTGTACATCAAGAAATCGTATTTCCAAACTTGATTTTCTATTCAATCACATAATAATCTCTCGAATTTGATAACGTTTATTATAAAGTTTTATTAACTTATCTATATAATATTAAATGCTAAAATGCTAATATGCCATTATTTAATATTCTAATAACAGTAATAAATTCATACTTATATAAACTATGTACAGTATTTATAATAATTCATAAACTAATTCATTTTATCTTTACCCTTCTGATATATTATAAGCTATAATGGGTTTATGAATCAGAATGTTTATTATAATATATCCAAAGTTGTCGTAAATATTTTATGGAAATCTTGCAAACTTTGATATGAAATATGCTTTATAATTATTATTAATTATTAATGAAATATATATATATATGGTATAACTGCAATTGAAGTGTGAAATATATATTTGTATATACAAGTTTAGAGCGCGATAAATTTTGATAAATCTGGCAAAATTTTGATTTAATAAAAATAAATTTTTCAATTTTAATTATATTTTCAGTATAATGACTATTAAAGAATTCATAAAAAGAAACGTAAGTTTACTTTACCCTATATAAAGAAATTCTCTCCAGTTAACCATTCGTCGTATTCCAAATATAGATATTCTCTTTATTTTCTAAGCAAATCTTTAAAAATAACTTTTGTGTGGTATTTTGTTTTCTTTAAAATCATTAAATTTTGAAATAAAAAAAATAATATTTTCAGAATAGAAAACAAATCCCAATATCAAATATGGTTTATAGAATAAGCAACTAATAACTTAGAGAGAATCGTAGAAAAAAAGATTTTTATCTGTTAAATTATGAGTTATTGATAAAAGTTAGTTGCATGCAACTTCCACTCGAACAGCTGTAACAGATACGATATTTCCCTTTTGAAATGACAAATTCGAGGTGTTAGCGATGAAAGTTAACACGCAAATTATTTCCCGTTTATTGAAGCTGACATTTATTAAAATTTACTATTCCTTAATAAATTAAATTAACAAAAAAGTATGAATATCATTAACTTAAATTTATTTGAATCGTTATTTCTGACATGAATTATTTTATCTGTATGTAAAAAATTTTGAAATGTTTGAAAATTTAATTTTCATTCGATTAAAAACAGTTTTTAAATTTTAATCCGCAGTATACTGAAATTTATTTTTAATATTTTTGTTTAATTTAATTATCTTTTATTTATTTTGGCGGTGGTTCATTAATTGTCATGCACAGAGAACGTATTTCTTACCTTTTCAAGTAGTGAGTGATAATTTAGATCTCATAAAAATTTAAAAGTTTTATTTAATAATTTAAACTGATTTTGATTTGTACTTATTATTATATAATTTATTTTAAAATGATTTTTTAAATAATTTTTTAAATTTATATTCGAATGTCGTAACTAATTTATAATAAAAAATGTATAGATAGAATTTTTTACTGATGATAAATAATTTAAATAAATACTGATAGCGAGTAATTTTTAATGGAAAAAAGTCTTTCAAACGAGAGTGTGCTATAAATAATTTCAGATGTAAAGTTTAAAAACGTTAATTGGATATATAAAACGATATAAAAATTAATAGGGATACATTGTGGGTTAGATATAAGGAATTATCATTTGTAAGGCATTGCCGCTGAGATACATTTTCGATTGATAACAAGCAATTAATGAAGTGTATTTTTATAAAAAAACAAAACCTTTTTCTTTCTATTGGATCAATAAACAGATAGAAAAATGAATCTGTTCTTACCTTTCAGCATTAACAGACTTCCATAGCATTAGAGTAGAGAGAATTGTGTGTAAAAACTACTCTCAGGATGGTTTTGCATTCATTATGTGTGAAACTTTATTGAATTTGGAACTATATGCAAAGAATAAGAAAGCGTATGAATTTTACTTTGTTTTATGCTTAAAAAACTTTAATGTACGTAAAACTTTCTGCAGTTCCTAAGACTTAAACGAGTTACAAACCAAAAATTGCTGAACAGACTCAAAAAATAAGGAAACAAAGCAAACAAATACGTTCGTGCATTCATAGGAAGGGGCGAAAAGGAAAAAATAGATTAATTTCAGTTTATATTAATATAACTATGTGCAACAAATATTTTCAAACACAACTACTTTTTAAATTTCCAACTGCAGCAATCTTGTGAACTGATCACTTCAGAATTTTAACATAGGTAATGAAAAATGATTCGTTAAATTTGAATGTTGTGCAATTTTTCGATTTTTGAGATATTTTGCAATACAAAACTAGATAATCAAAAAGTAAACAATTTCTATCATATTTTATAAAAGAAATGCTTAAAAATAATTTAATTCGTATAATCATAAAAATACAAGCATAATTCATATGATAATCAATATAATTTTTGTTACTTTTAATTACTTTCTACAAAATATTTAAAAAACCAACCAAATGTTATACAGTATTCAAATTTTAGAGAATCCTTCCATTATCCTATATATAGACTATATATTAATTTTATAGTTTCTAATGATTCTGTCATTATATGACAAAATTTTGAAATTTTAAAAAATCGATAGTCAATATTCTATAACTATGTATCAGACATTATTATTATACTCATTTGAAAGCTTGTTATAAATATAGTAACGATTTTTTATGACGAAAAATGATAACAACATTAATTTAAACAGGTAAAAAACTTTGAACATATTTTTTTTATTATTTGAGAATAGATAAATTGAGATTTATTATTGGTCGTTATCAAATTCATAAAAATAAAATTATAGCATATTCGTTGTAAGTAAAAATAAAAAATAAAAAAAAAATCCGATAAGTAGTAATTTATCCATCTATTACCCATGATGACAATATTTTACTGACAAAACTAGACTAATTGATGATTGATGTCAAAAAACATATCTGTAACAAAAATTTATGGTGATAATAGTAGGATAAATGACGAGTAAATACGTTGAATGTGATCTTTTTTGTTAATCCGGTAAAGTTCTTGTTGCAGAAAACCTCAGTAATTTAAAATTTTGTTTAACGGATTTGACGTTTATGTTATTAATTATAGTATTTTGGATTTAAATCATCCAATTAACTTGACATCGAAATATCAGTTTTTCTATATAAATGAACGGAGATGAAAAAATTTTAACATCTTGTTCGCTTTTTTTTTTTTTGCACAGAGTCAAGTATATTAACGTGTTTTTCTCTATCTAGCATTAAATTTATGCATTTTTTATCATGTTATTATATAAAATTATTATCTATATTCAGGAATTATTCGGGAAATAGGAAATATTCAGAAATCTATCAACGGAAAACATTTACTAAACAAATATTGACACGTATATTAAAATAATATAAAATTTGCTCATATATTTTAATGAATTTCGAATATTTAAATCGCAAAATTTGCTATTTTTAAAAATTTGGTTAGAAATTTATGGAAAAACTCATAAAAAGTCGGAAGCGTAACATCGAAATTGTGTCAAGATAGCAATTATTATCCATAATATTTGTTCTTAGTTGTTAATCCAAACTGAAAATATGTGCAAGATTATTTCCTAACTTAGTAAGAAGTAAGCTGTAACATAAATAACATTCATCAAAGCTGTTGAACAATATATATATAATATTACAGATGAAGCAACATATAAAATTTTCGATTTGCATACAGAATACAATTTATTAAACTCATAAATCTTAAAATTAAATTAATTAATTTAACGAACCGTATTTTATTCTTCGCTACTCGATACATAAAATTTTAAATCTTTCACTAATAAATTTACAGATTCCAAAACGTAAAAATAAAGATATTTAACATTAATTTAAAAAAATCGGTGCTAAATTATTATTGTTAAATTTGATAATTATCTTATTAATATATGCGGCAATAACTTCCGTTAACGATGATTAAGATCTATAAATTTTATAGCAGTTATAATTTCAAAAGTAAACTTTAGATATGAATTTTCATAAACAGCGGAAATGATGGTATTAAATTCTTTCAATAATATTGTTATCATCGTACATTAAATGGGATTTAGTATGAACCTATGTTTGTAATGAAAATTTCATGACAAAAAAGGATCTTTAATTAAGAACAGAATAAACATTTATAAAAGTATTTCAGTTATAGTTCAGTACTGCTTTCTTACGCTTGTTCGAGTTTCGTTTGAAGTCTGTTATTGGCACATTAATTAAATTTTAAACATTTATTTGTTTTTTGTCTTAGAAAATAAATAATTTTTATTGTAATTAACAGTCAGTATCATAAATTATTTGAAAAGAAAGCTTTAAGGCTTTTAAAATAATTAATTATCTTAATTGAATAGAATCAATTAAATCCTTCTTGCATTCAATTTTTAAGTTGCGAAATACAGTTCAATTAATTTAAACTTGTAAAAATTCTTAAAAGTTTAGTTTAAAAACTAAAAAGTTTTAAGAATTAAATCCTATTATTTTCTATACTACTACTTTAGAGTATCATATTTCTTTAAAAATATAAAGTTTATAAGAATAAAATTATTTATAACATTTTAACATCGAAACAACTCGATTTTTTCTCGCAGAGTATCAGTCATGATTTCAACAATCGCAATTTAATTTCTAGATGACTCTGTTCCAGGTTATGCTATGCGTTTAGAACTGGATAGAACTCCAAGTTTCTAAAAATCATTTTAACCTACACTAAAAGTATCGTGTCAATAATGCAATCACTCAGAGATATTTGCTATATCTTTAAAACTTCACCTCCAACTCTCGTATTAATCATCTAAACTGGTACTACACAACGGATAAACTGCTTCGATCATACGGATACGCCTTTGATTCTCTCTTAACCACAAATATCAACTGGAAATAAATTCAGCACTCCCTCATTCTGAACGTATTTAATCAATCAAAACTTGAGGACACTTTATCTCTTCAGAAATCCTCGTTCTATAATTGGTATCATCTCATTCTCTCTTCGGATTTCATCCAATATTATATGCAAACAATAACCTCAACTACCACCAAAAAAGAACTAATCTTACAACTTCGACATAACAGCCTCTCCCTCCTTTATAAATCAAAAATCACTTCCTACTCCAAAATGCTGCCCACTTTGTGATCTGGGGTTTTCCATATTACTCAGCTCTTTGTGGACTGCAATAAGTTGAACTATGCCCGCATAAAATATAGAATAGTATTTGCAGTTAATTTCCCAAGACATCAATTTCAGTTAATATTCCATAGCTTATCTACTGCAGTATCTACAATATTAATAAAATTCGCAATTACATCTTCGAACAAATATAATTTCTTGTAATTTTTGTTCCCACTATGTATCTAGTAACTTCTTTTACTTTTGTACTATTCCGGTTTTTATCAATGCCTGTAATCCTCCCTCTACAGGGGTCTTTCTTTTTAGTTAAATATAATTTATTATTATTATTAATTTCTTTTACATTTTTTTATATATATACTTTAGATGTGTTCAATAGAATTTTTATTATTAATTTAACTGATTAAAATTACCTAAAATCGAAGAGGAAGTCAATATAATATGCAACTTATCTAAACAATTTAATAATTACTTCACAGGCACGTGATTTTAAACTATTCTAAAATTAATAAAATAAGTAACTGTTCGACTTTATAATCCATCAAAAATTCTCCAGAGACTAACATTTAAACAATATATCACGTAATAAGGTTGGAATGATGACAGTTACTGCTATTCATAATATGGCTACAAGAGATGAGAAAATGATTTTCCGAAATTTGTACTGTTTAATCTCTTGGGCGTCATCAATATCTGAGCATTGAAGTACAAACAAGCAACTGAGTAGAGATTAATTGTCATTTATTCGCTTTCTAGTGATATAAAAATAGAGAGTGTATATATAACTTGATAAACGGAAGAGTCGACTCGCGTATTAATGGGGTACTGTTCTGTTAAGCAGAAGTTGGAAGAAATATTGTTCTGTTCGTTATGAGAGTTACGTATAAATCAATAGTGAGTATTGATAAAAATTTAATGATTTTTCTACTTTAACATAATAAAAGATTATTTAAGCAAATTTCGATTTTCGTAAGCTAGATTTTATAATTTTTTAATTATATCAAAATGGTTCAAAGTAAAATTAAATTTTTTTATAACGTTGATCTACATTAATTTTTAACTCAACTGTTTGAAAAATGAGACTTTTTTTTAAATTTTATACGAAATTATCGGAAATAAATAGTTAAATGTCAATATTTAGATAATATAATATTATAATTATAAAGCAAATTTCTAAAATAGGAGTTTTCAGATGATAAATCTCAACTGTTACTGTAGGAAACTTATAGACTTAGAGCTGCAAAGAAAAAAAAGAAAGATAAATTTTTTATTTTTTAAAAAGAAAATCAATAAATGCAGAAAAATATTTAAATAATAAAAATTTTTATATGTATATATATTAAAATAAAAACAATAATCGGTAAAGGTAAAAACGTAACGCCCATAAAAAGTATAAAGTTATATTAAAAAAAATTATTATAACAGCGTTATAAATTATTATTTAACAGTTTTATTGGACCTTTATAATAATTTTATAACAAATTAGCTTAAAAAAACTATTTCTATGTAGTTATAAATTCTGAAGAAAATTTTATTTATAAAGTCTAAAAAAATATTATTTGAATAATAAATATAATATATATGAAACGGTTACTTTTTGCGAAATAAATTTCATTTTTTTTTCTGAAAATTGCTTTATTTTGTTAAAAATTGGGAGGAGATTATTATATAACAGGTACCGCACTGTATGAAATCTACTAAAACAAATTTAACTCGACTTCCACATAAAACCGAATTTTTGCCTATTCTACCGATATTTTACCATAAAATAATATTTTATACTTAGGATAGAAATTTTCGTAGATGTTTTAAAACATAAATCTGAAATGTGCTTTTGTGCATTGAATAAATCGATTCCCTATATGACCTTTTATTATTTAGTTTTTGGATTCGAGTTCTTTATAATTTACATCAGAATATCAGCACAAAAACCTTAATTCCTTTAATTTAATATAAATTTTAAGCTGAAAAGTTGAAATTAATTATCACTGTGAAGCCGAACTTTAATCATAATTTATTTATTGATATTGTATGGTATCGATATGATCAACTGATAAATAAATGAAAAGCGTTAATCAAGATGATTTAAAATGTTTACACGCTTATTAATGAATTTTTAATAAAATAGTTTGTATATTATTTTATGCCATAGTTTAATGAGTTAATTTTAATTCTGTAGAATAATTTTTAATATAAATATATAAGCGAAGACTGATTTACTATTTGTTTTCATATTTAGATGAAGTATGTAGTATTTAAATGGCAGATTTAAGAAATAAGTGTTTTTTATATTGGACATTATAATAATAAATTTTAGCTTGATAAGTTGCATAAATTCAATGAGAATTATTTAGAAATTTTTGGAATTTTTCTAAGTTAATCACATAAAAAGAAGACATTTTGTATTGGTATCAGTTAACGCAAGGTATTTAAAATGATAATTTTACTTCAGGATTTTATAGAAATTTTAAAATTATCTGTTGATCTTAGTTAAAGTTGTATAGACTTAATGATATTTAAATAATAAATTAAAAATGAATAACCTTCTAATTTGAATCAATATCGAGGATAACATTCTAATGGGCTTACATCATAATGGATTTATATTAATAAATAAATATGTTAAGTGAAGAATATAAATAATAAATTATGAATATAAAAATTATTAAGAAATAAAAGCTATTTTATAAGAATATTGTTTAATTTAATATTCAACAATATATTTAAATAACATTCTCATAATTAATAGTCTTTGATTTTTATCAAATTATTATAAGATAATTTATGGAGATTTAAATAAAATTAAAGAGCTATAAATTATTCTTTTAAAATTATTATTATTATTCAAATAAGATTAATTATGTTAAACATATATCACATTTACTAGTGATTTAATTAAGTTATAATCAGGAAAGAAAGAAATTAATTCGTTTAAATGTTAAGAAAAATAAAATAATTAACAGTAGAAAGAAAAAAAATAATTATCATCATTTAATGAAGATGAAAAATTAATATAAAATGTTAAAATTTTGGTAATTGTTATTTTAACGATTAAATAAGTATTTAAATTATGTTTCATATAAATTAACTAATAAATAAACTTAAATATATATTTGTACAGAAAATATTTTAAGTTTCGATAATTAGGAAAAAAATAATTAATTTCCCAACTAAACTTCATTAATTAATTACTTCAACATTATGTACGGCATATAAATTTTGTTTTTAATTTTAAAAAGGCATTTTTTGAATTAATAAGGTTTTATGTTAATTGAAATTAATTAGATTATTTATTTTTATCTCTCATTAGATTCGTTCTATAAATTCCATTCATAGTTTGTATGTGAATCGTAACATTTATATTTTGTATTCACCTTATTCAATTTAATTTTAATATTCAAGATTAAATATAGTAAAATTAAACATAATTTTCTTGCAGTTAGTAATCTTATAAACAAATTTTTATTTATTTCAAAGGAAAAACTTCCTTTGAATATATTATTCGTTTAATAATATTCAAATTGCTTAATGAACTTTAAAGTTATAACATCAATACTGATACTAAGATTGAATGGTCAAACATCAACATTTCATGATTATTCTAAAATATTTATAAAGAATAGAATATTTTTGCAAACTGCAACTAGTTTTCTTCTTTGTTCTAATTGAAACAACAAACTTTAAAAAAAAAGTATGTAGGAGGACAAACTCTAATGGTTTTGCTTTCAAACCGCTTCATTTTTTTCTATTTCGAAATGCAAATAAAACAGAAAATATGATTAGGATTTTCCAAAATACAAAATTCTTATTCTATTCCTGGTTCCTTTTCTACTACTTACATACAACTACCACAATTTTTTCTAAGGCTATGCTGAAAAATAGGAATTCCAATTTTTTTTTTCTTCAGTCTTTTAGGAGAGATGCATTCGAAGTTAATTTGGAAGTTTGAAAGTTGAGACCACTATGAACATCTTAATTGTAAATTAAAAATGAAACACAATCTAATATTTAAGATATGAACGAAAACTTTCATAAATCTTGATAAAACTTCAACGATTATAAATAATTTTTAAGTGAAATTTTAATATTTCTAAAAGAATCAAGATTGGATATATTTAGTGCTGAATATTCTAGTAATCGTTTGAATGAATTTTTCCCCCAGTAAACATCAATAGCATCACCAAAACGTTGTTCACGAAAGATAAGTTAAGAAATTGTTGTTACATCATAGAATCCAAAAGAATGATAATATTCGGGAAACACTTTGTTGGTGACATAACAAACATAACAATGATGATAACTTATTGTTATTTTTACGTTATGAAACTCATATTGGTGATATAAGAATGGAGATACTTCTTCCCAAATATCTCAAATCAGCCTGCATTACTGTATTATGTTGTTCTCTCATTTATTAAGTTGTTTTATTATCGATTCCAAAAGAAAAAGTTTTTTTTTTCTTCGTTAGTTAATGATCGTTATTTTTTTTAGCAAGATTTATTTTTAATCGTATCCAAAGTCGATTAACTGGAAATAAAAGAATCAATAAAAATATATACAAATGTACTGAAAAATTCTTCGCCCCCGCAATCCTCAATCATTTAGATGGTGATTCAGAGCTGTTAATATAATTGTTTCTATCTCTAACTGATTGTGGCTTTAGTTATCTTTATTCTGAAATAGGTTGTAGCTGAAGGCTGCAGGAAATTTAGTTTTAAGAATAAAAATCTAAATCTATTTATTTAATCAGTTTTAATTTCAAGAAAGCTATTCTCAAATACACTATTGAATAAAATAGCTTAAATCTGCCCACTCAAAGTAATAAAAATGATTTAAACTGGTTTTAAATAGAGCCTAGAATTTCAAATCCATATAAATTCTTACTAAAATTAAAATAAGAAAAATATCATAATTTGATTTCCACAGAGATTATTTGATTTAAAAATATTTGTTAAAAAATCTGCAGGAATTGTTACACATTTTTTTTTTGTGATCTTAAACTGTACTTCTTTTCTAAAAGTTAAGTAAACTCGGATTAATGAAGATTTGACATCAGTTTTTCTTGTTTCTTGTTACATCATTATAACAAAACAATAACTAAAATTTTCTAGATTAGTGGTTTCTAATATTTTTATTTATAAAGAATTAATTTTATAACGAACTATAGTATTATTTTTTCGTAAATTCCTCCCTAAAATTCCCAAAAGATTTTATCTATTATCTTCAGAAAAAAATTTATATAACTTATTTAAAAATTTACTTTATTTATTTATAAATTTTTAATTGTTTTCATAAAATATTTAAAAATGTGTGTTAAGTGGTTTATATATTGTTCATTTTAAAATTTGTAATTCTAAATAATATTTAAAAAATTTTTAAGATTTAAAATTAGAAATGATATTAAGAGCTATACGATGTATTTGTTGAAAAGTTTTATAAATAATAATAATAATACATTAATTTTCTTAACATTAAAATAAAATTAGATACACTATCAAATAATTAATTAAAAATTCTTAGCTTTAATTATCATTATTATTATGTTAATTTGGAAATTTATATCTAGTAATATTAAAAGATTTTAATCATTCAAAACACGCATAATTAATACAATTTATAGTAAGTTTTAAAAGTTTGTTTTATACAAACTAATAATTCGTTCGACAAGCTAACTTTTGTTATATTCTGTTTATTAATATTTTATACGTTCGAATATTTCAGTGAATTGATATTACTGAATAAACCGAATCACGGACCTTCATGCTTTTTTATAGGAGTTTTGATGCGGAAGAAAGCTCTTAGTGGCAACCAAAAATCCTCATTAATAGAAAAACTCAAACGAGAATTTAAATTGCGGTTTTCGATTTTAAGAGGTTACTATTCGTTTCTGGTTAACGAATACTACTTGTGAGAATTCTGTGACTTCGATCAGATTATCTATCAATATCAAATCGATCAGAGTATCTATTCAATATCCTATACTAAATTCATATTCTGTTGATGATTAAAAACAAGAAATAAACTATCACGTTTTTTAGATTATTCATATAGTCTATATATTTTTGATATAATTAGATTAACAAATCATTTTATTTTGGATGGGATATCTCTTATAATGTTTACTTTCCCTATCCCAGAATAAATAATTGAATGATTTAATTATTTAAAAAATCATAAAAGTAAATTACTAAACATAATAAAAATTTATCAGTTATCCTGACAAAAATTTGAAATAAAATAAAAAATAAATTACTAAAAATTATTATTATTTTTCAGCAATGGAAAAAATAATAATAATTTTTCCATTGCTGAAAAATAATAATAATTTTTAGTAATTTATTCAAAAATTATTAAAAAATGATAAAAATATTTTGTAAATAATTTTGTAATTATTATCAAACAGAATAAAAAGAAAGTAAAAATATTTAGCCTTCATTTTTTTAGATATCAATCATAAATTTTAATGGAGACAACAAATAACTTCTAACTCTTATATTTTCTGGATGTTAGCTGATTGAATTTTATTTGAAGATACATCTCAACTTGAATAACAGGAAATTGCTGAAAAATTCTCTAGTGATGCATTTCCTTCGGTACATTTAGTGCACTCAATTTTTGAAAGGTTTATTTTCTAACGGATGTCGCTGAAAAAATTAATTGTCCCGCTGTTCGATAAAATAGAAATTTTGTAGAAAATCAGAATAATATCGAGAAAATTATGTGTTCAATCATTAATCGACTGAATGAAAAATTCGTACAGAAACTTTCAGCATAGGTTGTTTAAACTAGCTTGTTAAATATAAACATTAACTGCTTTATTATGCGAAAATAATTCTTTAATACATAAATAAACTGTTCCGAGAAAATGAATTATTTTAATAAGACAGTTTTGACTATGTTATATTATTTAAACGAATTAATATTTGATATTAACAAGAAAGATTAATCAATTTTCTAATTAAAAGATATTAAATTTAATATGCTCTACAAATATAATAAGATATACAAATTTTGTATTTAACGATTATTTGCAAGATAAAGATTATAGCTTTATTAATAAACATAATTATAATTAATTAAAGTTTTAAAATTTTTCTATCAGGACCTAAATATGATTAATTAATTTGTTATTATAATTTAATCAAAAGAAATAAAAAAAAAATGAACACAACAGATACTGTATATATATCAGGTCATAGCAAAAATGTTTTTTATATCTGTACTTGTTCAAACGTGTCTCAGCTTGTTTAAGTATGAATTTTTAGCTTTCGTAACACTGGAAGAGAAGTTATTAATTCAAATAAAGAATATGTACTTAATTAAATTAACGAGTGATTTATCTTTTATATCCTTTCAAAACTTAATGCTAAAAACGATATTATTTTTGGCATGAACTGATATTTTTTATATTATGTTGTTGATGAAAAAAATAATTTGATTTGAAATATATAATAAAACTCAATTACATGTCGTAAATACATAAAAAAAGAAAAAAAGTATTTTTATTATTCCAGACAGTATTTTTCTAAAATCTTCCCATAATAAAGTTATTACAACTGTTTTAAATCACTTCCAGTATCTGTTCAAATTGATTTGGAAATAGGGTTGCATTCCAACTTGATGTTCTAGTTTTATCACCTTACCTGAATTTAAATCTCCTAAATCTAGTTTCTTATAGACCAGCTACTATTTCATATTTGTTACTTGAAAATATTTGAGAAAAATCATACTTCGCTATGTTCAGTTTCGAACTGTCAATAAGTTTCACAGTTCGCAGCATTATGTTATCTCTAACGGATATGCATTAACTACCTTCGATGCACTGATATCATTTATAGATATAACCATGATTCTTCACCACATTTCTTGATATAAATTTTATTTTTGATTCGATAAATTTAAAACTTCTTTCCTTTCACTTGATTAATATTTTTAAAGTATATTTTAGCATTTTTGATTATACCTTTTAATAAATCGTAATTGTATTAAATTTCGTGAACATTTTCTAATATAAAATTCTTTCATTTCATGATATCTCCTAGGGATTGATCTTCAGTGTGTTGTTATTTGTTTATACAGCATTAATATAATTAATATAGAATATAATTGAATATATAATGTATTATTTATATTAATCATATATTTTCTATTAATGGTTTGACATTAATTATGACGATTTATCACGATTTTAAAACAATTCATGATGATTTTAATATTCTAACGAATAATTTATTATCAGTTGAAAATCAGTTATTATTGAATAATCTCTACTTAAGAAGTTCTCGCTAATAATTCGTACTATTCCTAATGATTACAGAGAACAATTACAAAGTTTATTGATATTTCAGTGAGACTCAGGAATTTTCCTAAATTCAAAATTATCGTTTACGATTTTTATAGAATACATTCAGAGCAAATTACATGCTAAATTAGATTTACTTAGAGATATTAAATATTACTTTTAATATTCGAATACTGAATTCGAAACTTTATTTCATTCAAATGTTTATATTCGCATTATCAGTTATAATTTCCTTAAGAGTATGTTTCAAACTAACATTTAGAAATGATAAATAAACTAATAATATGGTAATTGCATATAATTAACCCACAACAAACATCTAATATGTATAAAAATAAGCTATGCACAATACTAAGAAATTAGATATAATTTAGATGTTGCTACTTGATTTTCATTTAAAAAAAGTCAAATAACAGTATCAACCAAAATAGCCTCGCCTAAATTGTAATAAATATTCTAATTTCTTAGTACTATACTTGATTATTTTCGTATTCATTTTTTTAGATGAAAATCGTTCTTCTGAGAGATATTCGAACAACATTTTAGTGCATCATTAAGTTATTATTAACTTATTTTTAATACAATCGAATCGAAATTTTTAGGAAACAGTAAAATAAAATCTGATCGAAATCAGTTGAACGATACGACTTATATAAGAGTTCACGATTAAAAATAACCTTTTATTCCCTTCGTTTCAGTCCTATAAGATTGAATTTTTCAAAAAAACTTAAACAATATAAGAAAATTTACATTCTAAATTTATTCGAAATCGGTTGAACGATATATTATCTACAGAGATTACTAGCGAATAGAATAGACTTTAGTCCGATTAAGCCAAAATTTTAAGCTGAATTTAATTGAGCTAGACTATGCCTATATTATATCCAAAATTTGATCAAATGTAGTTAAATAATGCGATATGTAAAGATGATTATGAAAAAGGGATACTCCTTTTTCTTACTTTATTTTGACTCGATGGTGCTGAAATTTTAAAAGGACCTCGAGTAACCTGAGGCGTACTTATATATCAAATTCCATCGATATCTATCGAATAATACGATCTATAGAGGTGTCTGCCGAGGAGGAAAAGAGGATTATAATGAAGAAAAACAACGTTTTTTTTTTGTATAATTTTTGAAAATTTTAAGCTGTTCTAGTTCATTTATTAATTGATATTTGAAGTTTCAAATTTGACAATCTGTGTCCTATTGAATACTTTTACGAATAAAATTGTTAGAATAATAATATCTAACTATAGAATGAATGTTACAGCGAATTAATTTTGATCTAATGATAACTGCAATAAGAGTCAGTCTTATTAGAGGAATCACTCGAGGTTCCTGTAATATAAACTGTAAAGAGTTATTTATTACTGAAATCGGTTTCGAATCAATGCTGTGCCAGTAGATAATTTCTTAAACAACAATTCGTCACTTATCTTCGCAACAAAATTTAAATCGCTAAAAATAACGTCAATTTTCGAATTAATTAAAGGTTTCGATATCGAAGGTATACGGTTCATTGATCAAGTTTATTAATACTGTAACTGTTGTTTATACTGATTTATTTTTTTGAAAATGTAAATTTACACAATTCTAGCGTAATATCACTTTAATTTGTTTTATGTAATTAAATAATTAATCTTTATTTCATTCACTGTCAGTTTTATTTAATGTAGATCGATATGTATTTTTAAATTTATTTATTGCATATTTATTGACACTTTTGTATGCTGAAAAGTTATTTCCTACTAATTCACGGCCTATGTATATAAATTATTAATTAAATAGTAGCTAAAATTAATTGATAATTAGCAGAGTAGGAAATAAAATTTAACATAAGAAATAGATTCATCTACAATAAAATGATAATAATGCAATCAATAAGAGACTGTAGCCCATGTTAGCCATATTCCGAATTAATGAAGTAAAAACTGGTCCAATGAAGATTTGATGGATAAAAACTATATATATTTCAAACTTAAAAATATTTTTTTACAAAACGAATATTTCCGTTTATTGTTTGCTTAGTTTAATCACAAACATAGAGTGTTTTATTTATAAAAGAGAGTAAAATAAATTTTTGAAAATATACAATAGAAGATCTATAATTCTAGAATGTATACGCAGTAAAATTACTGAAATATTTTAATCTTGCATTTATTAATTTGATATTAGAGTCTAAAATTTCATGTAAGTGCTGTCTGAATAAAGCGAAATTAATGGCATTTTACTATAGGCCTAATAGTTAAATCGGTTTATTACTCATATAAGCAAAATCTTTATGCTTATATAAAACTATTAAATATAAAAATTCGACAATAATTATTTAAAATTGTAACACATAAATTATAAGTTACAAATTTTTAATGAGAATAATGCTTTAAAATTTTATTTAATAACTAAATTGCATTCGTTATAATTTTGATATATAATATAATATTTTATAAATTAAAAAATTAAGGATTATTTTGAGAGAAGTTCATTCAAAGATAGTCCAGACTTTAACCTAAATATTAGCATTAATTGGCATTATATAGATATTACAGTTCATTAAGATTATAACATTATGGAAAATAAAATTAATTTCTTACAGATAAAAACTTATTTTAAAGAAAGTGTTGTATGAATGCAACGTAATTTCTGTAGTGCGTAAACATTGCGCGAATATAACAGCTTGTTGCCACAAGATGTGACGGAAAACATCATAATTATGATATTATGAAAATTCTCATATAATTTTCGAAAAAATATATGAGAATTTTAATAAATGAGCAATTTCCTTCAGCCACCGTGGCAAGATACAACATTGTAATGATTCAAACAACTATAATTTATTGTAAACTAAAAATTATAAAAAATGAAATATATTGAAATTTTGCAGATATAAAATGCCATACATTGAAGTATACTAAATAGTTATGCAGTTTAATATGAAATGTAAAGGTTCTAAATTCCATAACAGAAACAAATTATTGACTTTTAAGCAAGAATTTAATTTTTATCTTACAAATATTTAAAAAATCAATAATTATCTGCTGTACTCACGCATTTATTGAAGATTTTCATGGATGCCTGAATAAAACAATAAAACTCAAAGATTAGACTTTATGATCACAACTGGGCCAATATATCTTTATTCAATGTTGTGAATCTAGATTCGAGAATTATGTAGTCTGTTCTATAAAATACAAAAATATTCCTCAGTACGTTTATGAACAATCTATGTATGTATGTATATGTCTGTCCGCACGAATTTGAGTACTTCGTAGAAAGCTGAAATTTGGAGATGTTATAGAAGGACCACTAAATTTGTTCGGAAAAATATGACAACCCGAAATTCCATTTTAATGGGGTAGAAAAGAAATAACAATTTCGATGTTTATTTCATGGCTTAAAAATCGTTATTCCTCAACTACTTGCATGTTTTATGTTGAGAAGAATAGCTCCTCACATATCGATTGTAAACGTTTATACTCAAAAGAGGATAATAAAAGTAAGATCCCTAAATTTGATGGATTTTTAATGTTTCTTATTTTGAAGAAAATCGATATAAGGGAATTTTTTGGAGCTACAGATTACAAATTTGATAGTATTTTTCTCTAATTCAAAATGGATCATTTTAATTTAGCCCTATTTTATTGTGTTTTCAACTGGATTGATTATTTGGAAAAGATATGGCTTTCATCTAAAGGACTTGGACTCGAATCCGGCCATCTTTTGGAAAGTATTTGGTAATCTGAGCATCTAATGTAGATTGCACAGATTCTGAACAGTCTATCATCTTTTAAATGTAAGCGGCCTATGGCAAGGCCTCAATTTGCTCACTTACTTGTTAGTAATCAACAGATTGAAAAATAGTATCATTTCTTGAGGAAAAAACATACAACGACAAAGCTGTCATAAATATTTGCGTCGCTTGAAAAGATATGGCTCGTCTATCCTTGTCGTAGATAGATTTACATATTTGTTTTTTATTTATTTGTTTTATTTTATTTTATTTATTTATAAATTTAGTCAGTTATATAAATAATATAACTGATTAAATTTTCTTTCAAGTATTGGATGATATCATGAACGTGCTAAAGTTTTATATTATTCACTATAAGACAAGTATCATGATAGATTTTTGTAGAAAAAAATTTCATATTAAAATATTTAAAAGAAATGTTTTCATGGAAAAATTGACTAAAATTGGGTCATTGTTGAAAGATAAAGTTCACATGTAACTTACAATATAAAATTTTTTATATGCACTACTTCAGAATTAAATGAAACTTTCCAACTGGAGAAAATACGATTTTTTTCATCTTCTTTTGTAAATTAAAGCCTCTGAATTGTGCATTTATTCATGAGTCAATGACGAAAGTCGGATAAATCTGTTTGAATGTAGAAATGCTATCACGAACTTGCATCTAAAGAATAAATATACTGAATAATATTTTTTTGAAATAAAAGTCTTTGTGATTTAGCAACATAGCCGTTAGATGACATTATCTATATCTTAAAAGTTATTTCCTCACTTCATCATAATATTCACGCAGTAACGCCACAATACATGTACTGTAATACAATTCGTAGGCTACTTAAAACTTTTTGTATAATATTTAAATAGCTGATATAATAACTATTCTTATTGATGTTACATATCGCATTTGTTGGACAGATAATTAACTGAAATATTTTCCGATTTCTTACAACATTTTTCGAATTTTCCAATATTCTTGATACAATGTTTTTATTGCACGTATCTTAAACTTAAACAATCTTATACACATAATCATGATTCAAATACATGATTAACAAGAATTATGTTTTATCTGAAGTTACATTTTTCTTCCAACAAACGCAACAACACGGAATCTATACTTTCAGAAGCAGCTAACATAACAGTATTTAATCTGTCTACTGTGTTTCCTCGAAAATAAGCCCTAGCATGATTTTTCAGGATGTTCGTAATATAAACCCTACTCCAAAAATAAGTCCCAGTTAAGATCGTCAGACAACGGATGTATTTAATACGTCTGTTGCAACCATAGTTGCAATACACAACGGACGTATTGAATTAGATAACAATAACATTAATATATAATTAAATAAAAAACATGACTACATCGAAAATGGAATAGAGATAAATCAGTGTGGAAACTTTGTGAAGCCTAGTCTGCAAGAAGTCGTGACTAGGGTGAAGAATTCATAGGATTAAAAACATCGATGGGATAAAATCACTGACAGCTGTGTTGCCAATGCACTACGAGAAGGCTACATGGACAAGAAGTCTCATTTGAGGAGAGCTCTATTGCTGGACACGAGAGATTGGGGCCAATGGTTCTACAGGAAATGGAGTCGCAGAAAATTCAGGACGGAATTCGGGATGTGGAGAGTTATGACGATGTTCCAGAAGATGACGTAACTATATTTGAATGAATATAGATTTTTCTACATGAATAAATGTATAAATGTAGATTGTTATACATGAAAAAATCCCCTAAAAATAATGCGTCTTTTGGAGCAAAAATTAATATAAGACACAGTCTTATCTTACGGTTAGGGGTATCTATCTACAGAAATTTAAGTGCAAAGTATCAAACATAACCTATTGTGTTTCTACTACACGAAAGTTATTCAGTGATGAGCTTTTTTTTTGCTTCCTTTTTTCATAAATTCTTAATTGATCATCAACGGATAGGCGCAGATTGTTAGTTGCGTGTTAATGTATAAGTTTTATAAATTAATAATGACGCTTATTATTTCGTGTATCTATTTAATATTTATGTCTGCTATATAAAATTGCGCTTATATTATATTCACTATTTTTTAATTTTTATTACGCAAAATAAAGAGCCATTTATTAGAGATTTTGCTTCCTAACAATACGCATTATATATTTTGCATAATATTCATATATTATTGAATGTTTGCACACATCAACAGCTTTTATTTACATCTATCGCATTATGATATTCCATCGGTGCAGGAGTTATTTAAATTATTTTTGGCATTTATATTTTTTCTGAAATGCTTTTTTTTTTGTATTTCAGAAATTGATTTTCTGTTTGTGCAATATGTTCTTTAATATGTACAATGGAGTTTAATTGGCAGAGAGGAGAAAACGGAAAAATCTTTAAAAATTAATTTGTGTTGATAATAAAAAAATGCCATCACCTTTTACTGTATCCACGAACAATTTAATCAAAAATTTATTACAAAAATGAAAAATTTTTCAGAAAAAAATCGTAAAGTTTTTCGACGATGATTACAGCGTAACCTATATAAATGGAAAAAGCGCAATTAAAAAATTTAATTATAAGTAAAATCAATTACCTGATTTTTGTTATAAATTTGTTCAAAATATATATATTTATTTAATATTTTAAACAAACATATAAATTTTCTTCAAACTTTGGGCGTTTAATTATCTAATTTATAATTCAAGACACAATTTAAGTTAATTTTTAATTTATTATTAATGCGTTGTATACGCGATAACCACAACAAAATGTAGCAAACTCATCGTGTCTACAGAGAATTTCTAAAAAATAAACTGGAATTAAGTCCAATAAAAAAATGGATTTTTCTATTGGTAATTAATTTATTTTTTTATTGACATCGTGTCATTGATAATGACACGATATTTTAATTCTAGAACATTGCTTATTGTACCTATCTTAAGCATAATTTCTTTTGAATGAAAAAAAAAAAAAAAAAAAATAGAGAACTTCCATAGATATTACTATATAACAACGCTGGATCTGGATATTTTGTCACCCGAAGCAACATTAGAAAATGGCGTCTCCCTCCTCTTCACTCACGCACATTAATACATAAACATATCTAATACTTTGGAACCTGGAATATAATGATATCAGATACATAGTCATTGAGAAACATACAAAAAATTTGGTTGGATTGGGAGACAGTAAACTTACATTGGGATTATATACAATTTTTAATGAAAATAAAGTGGTATCTATGTTAAAACAAAAATAATAAATAAAGAATGTTTACCACGATGATATTCTGATGGCCATACGCCAATGCGGGAAAACGTGAGGGAGACATATTTATTTTGTTTAGACAGTATGTCATTCAATCATGTAAATAATAATTTAATTCGCACTCGTTTTCTTACCCTTGATGAATATTATCCGTTAGAAAAATACGCCATTATATCTTTGCAGACCGATTCTACGGCACCAAATATTGTCAAGATAAATGAGATAAATATAATTAAGGCTTATGTGTGAAATTGCAACTGCATTTTCATCCTCTCATAATTTTCGCCTTAGGTCAAGGGTCGGCAAACTACGGCCGGCGGGTCAAATCCGGCCCGCCGCCTCTTTTTGTACGGCCCGCGAGCTAAGAATGGACTTTACAATTTTACAAAATCAAAATACCAGCTATAACGGTTGACAGCCGAATTGCGGAGTTTCTGGAAAGACCGCATGTGGCAGTTTTTCTAGCAATTCTGTGAAAGTTTATAGTATCACGTGTATCGCTATTCTCGCGCTTGTTATTTAAGTAGGCTTATCTACAGAAATATACACTGTGGTTCGATATTCATCGCATCTCTCACAGTTCGTACTAGGTCGGTTCGACATTACTCGGTTTCCTCACTTTTGTGGTTCTTTATTCCGAGTGACATCAGATTGGGTCGCACTGAGTTCAGACAATCTGAACTATCTCACCAGTAGAGTTGACTTCTAAATGCATGCGCAGTGGGACGACGTTCAATCTTCTTCAATGGCGTCCAATTTATACAAATGTGCAGTGTGCTTCAATACATAAATATAATCGTCATTTCTTGTATTATTTACTTCGCTAAAAATCAAACTTACGGATGATTCTGCTAAAACATTTACCAATGCTTCCATCTTAAATCATGTAGCCTGGCTTCACTGAACTGGTTCTTTATTCAAACGAAACCGTGACATCAATCAAGAAAACCGTGTAGTTGGTGGAATATGGAGCCACAGCCATATTGTGTGCTTCTTGGCCCGTGGAAACTAAAATATTTACTATTTGGCCCTTTACAAAAAAGTTTGCAGACTCCTGCCTTAGGCGATTGCTTCGCTCGCCTCATCTTAGATCCGATGCTACTATATAATAAAATGAATAATTTGAATTATTACTATAATTTTTAATGATTTATCTAAAATTCTATTAACGGTTCAAGTACTTTTCCTATATAATTATAAGCCTATACTAATATAGATCTAGATAATTAGTATGTAGATGTAGATTAGAATAATACTTTATAGTTTACAAAAATAGGAGTATAATTCTATACATTTAACTGTTTTTCTCTATCTTGAAATTGGATTAATCTGAGTTATATAATTATATTAATAAATTAATAAATTTTAATTTTAATAAATTATTCTATTTTTATTTGTTTAAAATCTAATATAAACTTATACATATTTTGATTAATTCTGCTAATTAATCTTTTTTTTTCGACTTTAAAATACTTAATAAATTTAAAAATAAATTAATTCAGACTGAAGTCGTTTAAGATTTTATAAAAGCAATATTTTAAACAAAATAAATCTGTTACGTATCTATAAAAAAATTTTGTTTACATAATTATAAAAGAATATTGTATTTTTTTATCCGTTATTATTTTCAGCGGAATCCCGAAAAATCGAGAGATGATGAACTAAATCTCTAAAGATTTGGAATTCTTTGCAGAATATAAAGCCTCGAGAACAGCGAGTCGAATTTCAATCGCTATTGGTTCTTCAGTTCTGATATATGGAATATAAATTATAAAATTTCTGCATAAATTTTACAATAAAATCTTTTACGATAAGTTTTAATATTTCTTTGTTTTACTGTCTCTTTGAAAAAATAATAATTAAAATCGATTCTAGTTTTACAGTGACTTTATATTAAAATAATGTTTATTTTTTATATTTTTATGGTTAAAAGTCCTTTATAATAATCAACATTTCTGTATTTACAAACGTCATACAGCATATAAAAATTATTCTCAATTTAATACGAAAAATCAGAAGAAAAAATTCTACGTATGTAATAGTAACTTAATAATTTTCGTAAGAGTTTGTTTATATTTTTGAGACAAATTATTGAATATTTCGATTATTACCGAAGAAAATATAAGTTGGAAATATGATTTCATGGCTAGTTTTTATCGTTATATCGCTATTTTAGATATCGATTCGGGTAAAGAAAATTGAAACAGAATGAAAACTTTATGTAAAATCAACTGTACTGGGAATTTTGGAAAAATTGTATATTAAACATAAAAATCTTACTTAATCTGAATAAAAGTATTTCTAAAACAGAAGTAATATAGGCCAGTTTTCTTTAATTTTTATTCGATGCCGATAAGATGCCATTGTCAAGGTAAATGTTGCGGAATAGTTTTATGGTAGAGCACTCGAGCTATTCGAATTAAATTAGTAGATAGAGAACATTAAATGAAAATTTTTATATAGATTTATAAACAAATAAATTCAAATACACCATAGGTATATCGTATTTATATATTTAAATTTTTTGTTGGCTAATGGCAATTCTCGGCACTAGTAGGTTCTAATAACTAGTTCTCTGCTACAATAGCTTCTTCAATATCATTAAATAATTACCTACTTTCATTTTAAAAAATTAAAAAATTCATGTATCTTAGCTAGACCTTATAGGACACACTTCTTATTTAATCTAATTTTCATTATATATCAAAAATGTTCCATCTGAATCTACATTATTTATTCATTAGTTTTAATTAGTCTACTGAATAACTCCACACGATTTTCTTTTTACATTTTTAAACTATTTTAATAATAATAATGTTTATTCACTTAGCGTATACACGGAATATACTGGGTGCGATATTTAATCACAGATTCAATAAAAATCTTGCCAAAAAATCACAATACATTTAATTAAAAACCAAGTTCGCTCCAAGTTTTATCGCTCGAATGAAAAAAAATGTTCTGTTTTATATAGCCGGTTTGATTAGAGGGATGTACTGTAGGGCCTATATAAATTTATGGATATCTCGTGAATTTTATAACATTGAAATCAAAATAATTATTTGTTAATTCTCACCATACGAATTCATTAATCATTTTAATGTCTTACTTGTCTAGAAGATCTTAAGAAATTATATTTATGAAAATTCAGAAATTTCCTTCAAAGTTCAAAACTATAAGTAAATGAGCCTATAGTTTTACAGTATGTTATTCTAATAATATATATAATATATTTGCACAATATTATTCAATTAATATACGTATTTTTTACATATTAATATGATTGCCTTAATAATTATATAAATGAGATAGAGAAATGATATGTTACATATTTTATGAGACTATATTCTAAACAGGTGATCCAAAAAATTATGTTTTTTAATACCGTACTTGTTGAAACGTATCTCAGCTTGTCTAAACATGAAGTTTTGAAGATTTCACAACGTTGAAAGTGTGTTATCGATTCAAATAGAGCAGCGATGCACGGATGGCGACCCGCGGGCCGAATGAGACCTTCCGTTGATTTGTTGTCGGCCAGCCTCACCAAGTGTTATTTTAACTAAAGTGACCGGATTGTCTGAACTGTCGAGGACGGTCTAGGTATTAGGGACGTAGGGAATAATTATAGGGTGTAGGATTGGACAAAATCCAAAAATTTTTTTGAAAAACAACGAAAAAGGTAAATTATTAAAAAATTTACAAAAAGAAAGCGGGGAGAGATAAAGAAACATAAAACAATATATTTTACTGTTACTTTTATTACTTTCTCTTCAGATTGATTCATCCACATGGGTTATATTAGAGCGACCCGTTGGGGTGACCATATTCTATGTATAGTAAAAATTGGGAAGGAGAATTCTTCAGAAGCTAACTTTTTAAAATTAAATCTAGTTATTCTTTTTTTTTTTTAATTTTTTAATATGAACTATTTACTTATAAGTAAAAAACGGGACAAT